>VYZM01022904.1:0-15263 GCA_013398915.1 Dromas ardeola
GGTCCCATGGACGTGTGCATCTTTAGACTCCTTAGATGGTCTAAAACCTGGTCCTCTCTTACAGTGACCTCCTATAGAAGCTTCTCTTGTTGCCTTTGACGTCTCTGGCCAGATTTAATCCTGTCTGGGCTTTAGCTTTCCTAACCTGATCCCTAGCTACTTGGACAATTTCTCTGTTCCTCCCAGGTTACCTGTCCTTCTTCCATTTTGTGTTTGAGTTTGTCCAGAAGCTCCTTGTTCATCCATGCAGGCCTCCTGGAGTTTTTGCCCAACTTTCTCTTTGTTGGGATGCATCACTCCTGAGCTTGGAGGAGGTGAGCCTTGAATATTAACCAGCTTTCTTGGGCTCCTCTTCCCTCCAGGGCTTTATTCCTTAGTTCTCTATGAAACAGATCCCTGAAGAGGCCAAAGTCTGTTCTCCTGAAGTCCAGGGTAGCAAGTTTATTGTGTGGCCTCTTCACCACCCTAAAGATCTTGAACTCCACTATCTCATGGTCATTGCCCTTGAGCTTCACGTTCCCCACCAGCCTCTTCTTGTTGGCTCCTTTATCACTTGGAGAAGGAGGTTATCACCAACACATTCCAGGAACCTCCTGGATTGCTTATGCCCTGCTGTGTTGTCCCTCCAACAGATATTGGGGTGGTTGAAGTCTCCCATGAGGACCAGGGCTTGTGAACGTGAAGTGGCTCCTATCTGTCTATAGAGATCCTCATGCATTCAGTCTTTCTGGTTGCTTGGCATGTAGCAGATCCCCACTCTAACATCACCTGTCCCTGCCCTCCCTTTAATCCTGATCCATAAGATCTCAGCCAGCTCCTCATGCATCCCCCAGTGGAGCTCCATGCACTTCAAGCTGGTCCTCCTCATCTGCCCTGCCTGTCCTTCCTAAAGAGCCTGTATCTTTCCATTCCAACACTCCAGTCATAGGAGACATCCCAACACGTCTCTGTGATGCCAATAAGATCTTCGCCCTGCAGGTGTACACACATCTGTAACTCCTCCTGTTTGTTCCCCATACTACATGCATTTGCATAGAGCCATTTAAGTTACGCATACAATGAAGATGACTTACTGGCTGCAATGCTAGAATTCCATTGCGCTGCACTCCAGGTTCTCTCCTGCTGACCTGCAACCCTTCTCCAGGCTCTGGGCGTCTATGACTGGCATTGACAGCTTATCTTTTCATGTCAGCTTCTCTTTTCTTCCTCCTTGCCTCCACTGCTGCTGCCCTCCCTCCTACTCTTCCAGAGACCAGGAAGAATCGGGAACCCTTGTCTCAAGTCATAGAATCATAGAATCATAGAATCATAGAATATGTTGGGTTGGAAGGGACCTTTAAAGGTTATCTAGTCCAACCTCCCTGCAGTAAGCAGGGACTTCTTCAATTAGATCAGGTTGCTCAGAGCCTCATCAAGCCTGGCCTTGAATGCTTCCATGGATGGGGCCTCCACCACCTCCCTGAGCAACCTGAAGTGTTTATTTTATAGTGAAATCCTGCATCTTTGATCTCTTCCTGATCTTGACCTGTCTCTGCCCGTGCTCCTGCAGCTCAGAGATATTGCAGGTGACTCCTGTAACAACTTGTTGATTTATTTTTAATAAAATTATGCTTGCATTGTGCTTATCTGCAGCTGGTTGAAAGTAGAAGCTTGTTGGGGACATGCAGATCTGCATGCTATCCATGAATGCAAGCCTCAGACCATAGTGGAGCAAGACAAAAGTTCATAAAGAAAAGGCAAGAAGTTCTAAAGTAACTTGGTTATTTTTGGTGAGCAGCAGTGGCGCTCAGCTATTCAAAAATGTTCTCTAGCATGCCAGGGCCCATACTTTCCTCCCAGCATTTTACCTGAGAACTGCCATGGGGGTATTTTTTTATATGGATCGCACTGCCTTGATGTAACTTCACTTAGAAGAAAAACAATACATTGTAAAAACGGTCTTGGTCCATGAAGGTATGGTGAGCAATTGTCCTCCATTTTCCTGATAGGCTTAGATGCTGATCTATGGCTCTCATGGGTGCTAGGCTATTGAGCCATCTCTAAAGACCCAAGAGGATATTGTGAGCTTGGCTGAAGGGTATTAGTCAAGAGATCCATTTCGCCTATGTGCTTTTCTCATCTCTAGTAAGAATCTGAGGGGAAAATCTGTTGGTTCCTCCAAGGTCAGCAGTAAAGATTGCTATACATTGATCTCAAGTATGGTTGGCACTATAGACCCAAAGTGGTTTTTATAATTCCAGGTTTTTTCCATTAATGAAAAAATAAGGTGATTCTTACTTAAATTGGGAACATCTCCGTTCTTGTTCAGCTAAGTATTTAAAACAACTTTAACAATCAGAAAATAAAAGTAACTGAAAGTTAATTCTCAGCAAGAAATTACTTCTGCTGGGTAAACTTATGCCTGTAACACACAAATATATTTCAACTTGTTAAAAATAGGCTGTATAAAATTCAAGACAAGTGGTATATTTCTAAATATATTAACAAATATTCCACATGTTCTCACAACTGAAAACATACCTTACTGATATTAAAATTTAATTTAGCAACTTAGGTCCTGGCAAGCATGATTTTTAAAAAGAAAGTCATCAGGTTTCAAGGAACTTTTCAACAGATCATGAAAATATCCTCTCCCTAAGTCATCTTCACTTTCTTTCCCACTTCTAAACTGACTGTGAACTTTGATGAAATAGTCATTGTTACTAACTTTACCAGCTGGATAATCACAAATCTCACTATGCAAATACAAGGGTCTTCTTTAGAAGAAATGAGGTTTCTTTTCTGTTAGCTATTGAGGAAAAAAGATGCTTGAAATATGTAAAAATAAGTTATTGTTTGCTTCCATAGATAAGGAGGGATATATGCACATACATATATACATACACGTACCCATACATAAGTGTGCATATGTATATATTATCCTTTATATTTCTTTTTAGGCACAACATAAAGACCCTAGTGAACCTGTAGCAGAAAAAAATCCGTAACTGGGAGGATATCTTTTTATGAGCAGTTTGTGTAATTCACTTAATGGCCCAATAGAAAGTGCCACAAATCTTATGTCCAGACAAGCTGATAGGCCCTGGAGGTTCACATCATCTAAGTGAAGCTCAGCTTTAAAATAAATGTCCTAATTTTTTTCTTTTCTCCTCATGTTGCCTAATTTTCCGTGGGTCACTCAGTTCCTTTCATTCCCCCAGAGGCCCCCAGAGCTCTCCCTAGTCACTACCAGGTCTGCAAAGCTGGAAGGGAGTTTCTACATCCTTGTACATTCACTAAAGACTCAGAGTTTCCATGTCCCAAATGTCAGTGTGATAATCTGCTCAGTTTTGTCACAGTATTTTTCCCCTGGAGATTTACAGACTAATCTCCAAAACGTATCAAGGGTACAAAAATGTAAAAAGTAAAAGCACTACATGGTGCAAGCTGTTGTGAATACCATGGGAGGAACTGTTAGGGTGGAGCTGACGTTTAAATTTTGAAATTATCTGGATCTAGAGAAGGGTAGTAATTTCTAACTCCCTCTGATTCCTGACGTAAAGATAATAAGACAAAAACAGTCACACAACTGGTTTCTAAGGGTTTTCCACCACTGATAGTTACTCCATAGCACAAAGATATATGAGCCATCGATGTGAGCCTAGGATGGTTCCAAACAATGGCACTGGTTTTTGGCATTGCAGTGCTAAGGCCACATTACCTTTGCAGTTTGGATTAGCTTTAAGGAATTTGTACTGGGAGGTATACTATAGGTACTGTAATCTACTATGAAGGTACACTGTAACTTCCTAAGCAAATCTGCGCCTCTCTAGAGTCTTTGAAATTTTTTGAGTGTATGATTTTTTTACCGTCCTTCTTTAGGATGTGGTTGACAGCCATAGTTCATCCACCAGTGAATCACTGTAAAAGCTCACTGCCTTTATTTCTATTCTACGTCAGTAGATTGCCTGTGTAAAATTCAGCCAGTCATCTAAATATCCTCTTTTAACCCCTGAGTGTTTGAAGAAGTGGACTCTACATTTTTAGAATCTGAACTGCTCAGATGTGAATGTTCATTAATTAATGGTCTTCCTCATAATATTTCATTTCCACCCCCACTCTCATCTTCTGCTCACCCCACTATTTTAACAGACCCTTTCTATTTTAACAGAATCCCAGGCTTCACAGATACCTGATTACAGAATTTGAAAATCTGAAGAGCTCTTCTAGTTGTTTTCACTGGTTAGCACTGCACAATAAAGTAACTGAAAGTGACTATGTCTCAGTATCCTAGGAGTATTGACACAGCAACTTTCTAAATATGCCATATTGCTATGGCATTTGTTATAAAATGAATGATGTAACTTCAAAACTGCTGAGTCAGAGAACAGTAACGTTGGGGGAATTTTTCCTTGTTTCTTACATTTAAGAAGGAATCATTTCATTTTCCATTCTGGTCCTTTTTCTGCTTTCCACTGGAGGAGTCTGATGCAATGATCCGCAAATAAAGCTGCAAATTTCTGCTGAATGTAAGCTAAGAAGCCCAAGGACAGGATTCATCTCATTTAGCTGTATACATCTACAATGTAGGCATACATATCTAAGCTTCTCTCCTAAACTGTCTTTTCAATTAGTGAAACTCTCTTCACTCAAAAGTGCTTTCATATGCACTTTTCAGGCTTGATTGATCTGGCTTGTTTTAGACATCTACTTTTGGATGAGATTAATCATATCCTGGACACCCCCAGCTATTTTGATTAGATTGTCACAGATTAGACAGGAGATCCACAGTGACTAATTCAGATTAAACATCTCTATTTAGTCAGAAGACTCACATTCTGAGAGGTGCAGAATAAACTGTTCAGGTATCTTTTGTCCACTTTGTTTTTTTTTTAAGCTTCCAGTTACAAATGTATTTTCTCTTTCATAACTCTTCTATGTCAGATATTTCTTGTAGACCTGTTTGCTGAAGGCAGCTGACCACTTAAACTTCTGAATTTAGTGAATTCTTCAGACTACTTAACATTTTTTTTATTTCTGATGTATGCAGGTATTTGTCATATTGTGTTATCACGTTTATTTCACTGAGTTTTCTTTGTATATTTTTGGTAAATTCTTTGAAATTTTCAGTGACTCTAAACAAGTCACAACACTTCTCACAAGTGTTAGAGGGCAGAAGAAATAGTTACTATCTTTAAGCAAATTAGGAAATTTGTTTTTAGAGGAGTAACTAAAATAAACCCTAGACATGTTTGGGGAAATTTGACAGTGGTTCACCTGTTACTACCGTTATCTCACTTTAGGGAAGGCGCAGAATTTCTGCATGGCAATACGACAACATGAGCTTGAAATTATGTTTAAGTTGAAAATTTGATAGATGGGTTGTTCTCGTACATCTGTATGCCTAGAATGTAAGAAAATGCTTCTGATTCAGAGGAACTTGGACAAGCTGGAGAAGCAGGCAGGCAGGAATGATACATGGACAGAAAAGGGAAAAAAAAGAGATATATTAAGTTTAGGGTTCATATGTTTCACATACTGACTTTGCTTTGCATAAAGGACATGCTTTTTATTCAATATTCAGGTTTAAATGTTTGCAGATCAGGTGAGAAATCCATTTTCTTTTTCTTCCTTACACCACATTAAATATGAACTACTGTAAGTGCTTCAAGCAAAATGCCAACTGAACAAGTGCAAGTAGATAAAATAACAAAATATTTTACACTCTAACCCCTGTATAGCATAATAGCTTAAGAATGGCTATATTACACTTCTCAGCCTGGAAGACTTGAGTGTATGAATGTATGTGCATATGGTGGCTATTGCAGAGAGAATTAAGAAGAGTAAGGACAGGATCAGGAACATCATCTGGATAGTAACACTGAAAGTACCTAGCACAACTCTAAGGAGATGTGTTTCTTACTGAATTTTCCCAGTTTTCTAGATGGTGTTCTTCCTAGCACAGTAATTCTTAGGCAAAAGTCCAAACGTGCAGTTCAGTCAGTCTCACAACTCTTCTCTGAATATCTGGCTATAAAATTGTCTGTAATACAGCTTCAAACACTGTCATTATCTTTATTGACCAAAAATACAAGACATAATTCCTTGGATTTTTGAGGCACAGTTTAATTTATTTTATTGCTGACCCAGACTTTTAATATGTCAGTATAAGTGTCCATTTTCAATTTCTGCTAGTGCAATTGCTGTGATTTCATATTGAGCCATGGTATCTTTAAGTCTTATGAGTGCACAGATTTATGGAAATCTGGTCCATTGTAAGTGAAATGAAAATAGTACTTGCTTCTGCACTATTTGCAGACCATGGGAATTCAAATTTCAAACTCATTGTGCCCTGCCTGTAAAAGCCTATTTTGATGTTTTAAATAGGAAAGGTGGGATCAGATTCCCCAAATTGCCTCAGTTAGCCTGCTGGTTTAAACTGATAACAGTAACTAAATCTGATAGAAGCAGATTTATATGCTCCTGGGCCAAATACTAATGAATTTACTTGATTTATTTCTGTTCAAGTGAAATCCTGTGGAAATTACTGTGAATTTGGCTTGATGATGATTGGACTAGGTGGAGCAAGTAGCTGAACCAACATCTTTCAAGGGTCTTGTTCGGTTGCTTTTGCATATGGTGAATAAAAAGATATTAACACACTCCTCTCCTTCACATACTGTTCGGGTTTTTTCTGTACTGCAGTGAAGGTCAGTGTCACTTAAGCACCTCTTGCCCCTTCAATGACACAATAGCTATCTGTTTGTCATGGATGAAACAAGCAATAGCTCTTTGAAGTGCTCAAGTTGCTTTTCATTTAGAAATATATGAGCGGATATCACAGCAGAGTATGTGTCTTCTCTTCCTCCTCAGCATGCCAAGTTTGCTTTCAAGTACCATGCATTATTCCTTAGAAAGATATTAGAGTACATTTAAAGTTGTTCCATTAGTGTCAGAATGAATCACTATGCAATGCTCAGATTTCCACCATTGGATGACTGTGCTCAAAATTGTGAAAAAAGTGATGATGCCATTACACTTCCCCATCCCATTCTTCTTTCCTTTCATCACCTCTTATTTTCAGTTCTTTTTTTGTCATTTAATTTTGTTAGGATTTCTCACATGGATTCTAACTGATTCCTTAACTTCCAGGTTGTGAGAGGGACCAGTGCAGGAGCTCATTAGGGCAAACCTACTGTCACTGGAAGTCTGTGGCAAACTTCCTGATGTCTTCCCTGCACACTGGAGGTAATAAGAAAAGAGGGGCTATGCGCCACTCAGATCTCCGTACTTCTTATCACCAGTGAGCATGTGCAAAGCAAGCTGGAAACCCTACTGTGCATTTTTGGTGGGGGGAGCAGCATTTTAAGTTTGCTGCTTTGGCTTTACTCTTAACACTGTTTTAAGAATATACATGAGAAATGATGGTAAACTAAAGATACACAACAATATTTTAAAATACTTTCCTTTTATTCAAATCGCTTGCCATCTCTGTGTCAGACAGACTTCCAGGGCAGTAGGGTGCCACAGGAAAACATGTCTGAATGTCCAAATTGTTCCTGAAGCTCCAAAGAGTGTCGCAGCGGGGCTGCTACTGACCATGGAAACAGTGACGGCCCAGGAAATATGTTTTACCTACACCTCCAACTAGGAAAAGATGGTGTGGTTGCAGCTCTTGCAGCATCACTTAGGCTGAGCTGAGGCATTCTTGATGGAACCACATGTTCATTGAAGTTAATGGCATTAACTAAATGGGGTTAAATTTCTCTCATTTTCATCTCTGAACACACCTGTGCAAGACCAGACACAGTTTAGTGCTTATTACTGGGAACTTATTTTCTGGGAAATGACCAAGATACAGAGCAAAAAGAAACCTAAAACTGATACTCAGATTTCTTTTAGACTTCTTTTTCCACAGATTTCTTTAGCTTCAATTTCAATTTAGATGCTAATCTCATTTTTGCTTTTTTGGGGAGTGTGAATTGAAACCTGTGTGATTTGAAGCATAACATAAGGGCGCACTTATATTAAGCTCCTATTACAGAGTGGATCATATCAACATAAACAGCAGCTATCAGGGTCTTAGGAAAGTGCTGCAAGAACATTTCACATGACACTTTAAAGACAGAGTCTAGACGGGGGAAGGGCCTGGTTTTTTTTTGCTTGAGCTCCAATAAGCTGCCACTGCAAAACAGAAGAAGAAAAAGGAGGGGGAGAAGCGTACAAAAAAAACAAAGAAACCAAAATGAATGGAGTAAATGAATTATTGCTCTAAAATGGAAGATAAAAGAGAAGAGCCTGCCAGATAGAACATAGGGAAAAATCTTGCTTTTTACATAGATCAAAGTAAATCCCAATTAATTCCAGTGTTTTCTGCAAGTTCTTTTAGATTTGCACTAGTCTAAGTGACAGATGGAATTAGTCAGGCTTTACATCAGTTGCACTGCAAGCAGAATTTGTCTTGGTATCACTGCAACAGGGTGGTCTGTCTTTCAGTGCAGAGAATCCTTCTATTGATATTCAGTCTTTTTTTCCTTTGATATTAAGTCTTTTTTCCCTTTGTTTTTCCCTAGCTGCTCTCATACTAGTTTTAAATTTCCTTTATTCACACTCTTTCCTATTCTCCCCCAATTTATGTAAAAGAGGTTTTGAAACATGCTTCATTACTAGTTTCCACTCCTACATTTCAGATTTATTTTTACAACCCTCCTACCTTTGCAGTAATTCATCTCAACACTGATCCCACTATACCAATATCTGTTGCCTCTTACCCCTTAGGTACTCACACAGTCTTACCAAACCCTGTTTGTTCTTTGAACAAATATGCTACCCCACTACAATCAGCTGTAGTGCACACGAGTTCTTCCCTTGTACTGCTTTTACTGACTTCTTAATGCAGCAATTATCTCAGTTTTCTCAATAATTTTTTTCAATAGTGTTTCCATCGTAAGTAAACCTGTCTTCCCAAGAGCAACTCAAATTCATCGCGTTGTCTTTTTTGCCACATTTTCACCAGGAGATCACACTGCCAAGTGAAATACCATTTTCTGTCAGAAAGCTCTCCTTATCCACCAGTGATTTCATGACACAAATAAAAAAAAAAATTCTTAAACTTTGCTCCCTATATCTTCCTATTACCCATGTCTTACCTAAGCTACAAAACAGCTTAGTCATTTGGCAAGCAACACTAACAGATTTCCCATGAAAGCCCATCTTTTTTTCTGAATACATACAGCATGCCCTTTTGAGCCGAGTAGAAGACAAGAAAGCTTCTGAATTCAAGGAAAACACCCTGTCTGTGCACCTCAGGTGCTGCTCCAATCAATATAGAGGCCTAGCATGAGGCATATGCAAACATTACAAGTACTGGAGTACTGTGTCCAGTTCTGGGCTCCCCGCTTCAAGAAGGATAGGGAACTGCTGGAGAGCTTACAGCAAAGGGCTACCAAGATGATTAAGGGACTAGAACATCTCTCTTATGAGTAAAAGCTGAGGGACTTGGGTCTTTTCAGTCTGGAAAAAAGAAGACTGAGGGGGGATCTTATCAATGCTTATAAATACTTAAAGGGTAGGTGTCAGGAGGATGGGGCCAGTCTTTATTCAGTAGTGCCCAGTGGCAGGACAAGAGGTAACGGGCACGAAATTGAACACAGGAAGTTCCATCTAAACAGGAGGAACCTCTTTACTTTGAGGGTTGCAGAGCACTGGAACAGGCTGCCCAGAGAGGTGGTGGAGCTTCCGTGTCTGAAGACATTCAAAACCCGCCTGGATGCGTTCCTGTGCAACCTGCTCTAGGTGACCCTGCTCTGGCAGGGGGGTTGGACTGGATGATCTCCAGAGGTGTCTTCCAACCCCTACCATTCTGTGATTCTCTGACTCTGTTGTTACAACCCTCTGTATCCCAGAAGAATGACTACTATGTCTAGTTGGAAAGCACAGCTCTGTAGTTACAGAGTTGGACAGGGATTCAAAACCAGGTTGCTTTTCACAGGTATTCCACTGCCTCCCTCTAGGACAATGAACAAATCATTTTCCTTTTCTATCCTTCAGTTTCTTTGGCTGTAAAATGAACCCTGAATATTTCCATGGTTAGTCTTCCATATTTATAGCATAGATGGCTTGTGTACAGAGACTGTAGTAAGATTTAGTCAGGCACATGCATTAACACATAGGGGAAAAGCCTATTGTTCACCTTGAGAAAAAATGTATTTCCTTACGCAGAATGTACCCTGTTTTATTCAAGGCATAAATGCACACCATTTCAGTAACTATTCTGTCATTTCCCTCTATATCCATAGCAATCACATGAACCAATAGAAAAGGAATTGCCACATTCTGTTTCTGTCCTCACTTTAACTGATCATAAATTGCATTTGTACCTTCACTTTCCATCTGTATGTGGTTTTGGCTATTTTTCCCTGATAAAACTATTACACATCATACAATACTTGTATTTTTGAAAAAGAACAAACACAACAACATTAAAAAGAAAAATACAGAGATATTTGGTCTGGTAAGGCAGGGAAATGACTAACTCCTACTTATGATAAAACCTGCTCCCACTGTGTCCCTAGCAGTTCTTTGCATGTCCAAAGCTATGGGCACACAGCAAATTGAAGATGTGATGGTGGCATGTGTCAGCAGTCAGGTGTAACAGCAAGAGTGAAGATGAGATGGCATATGCTTCAGCATGTTTTCAGGCAGGATTTGTACCCTGGCTTCATGAAGTGTTCAAATGCTGCTTGTAGGTTTTCTGAGAGCTCATGCTTATGTGTTTCCACCACTGTTTGTAAACCAGAAGGCTCTGCAGGGAGGCCTTCAGCAATGGTGATAACCTGCCCAAAGAGACAAATGCAGATCTGAAGAGATACAGAACTGTCCTGGTTTGAGCAACACAGGACTAATTTATCTTCAAATGCTAGGGAAAACTGCAGTTTTAGAAGACTCTATTGTCTGAATTTTTGAAAATATTTACTTTATAGCCAGCCATGCTATGTGGGTTTCAAAGTCTCAGTGTTTTCAAGCTAGCCAGGTGCAGGGATGAAGAGGAGCAAGACCTGAGCACTTGACCCAAGCTGGGCAACAGGATTATTTCATACCATGAATGTCACATTCAATATGAATTAGAAAGTTTGCTGTGAAGTTCTCTCTCCCTTAATGGCTGTGATACAGAGAACTTTTTGCCAGTGCCAGACCCCTGAGGCCTTCCCTTCCTCCCGAAGCCATCCAACATCATCTGTCCACTGCTGGGAGTGCACAGCTTCCTGCTGATAGGATTGGCTGCATATAATCCTTGTATATTTTATATCAGTATCGGGATTGATATTGGTTCTTTAGTCTTACTAATGTTACCTATTTAGTCTTACTCTATTAAATCTGTTTATGTTTCAACCCTTGGGTTTCTTAATTTTTTTTTCAATTTCCCTTCCAGATGGGAAGAGGTCATCAGGTGATAGAATAGTTGTCTGAACAACAATAAATTGTTGTGGGTTTCTCAAACCATAACAAAAGCGAATATAGGAACACACAGCGGCTTTAGCACTTCATTATGCAGTCCACTTACAGAGAGATTCAAAGAGAAGCTCCTGATTCACTAGATTTCTCCTTTTAGGTAGTTGTGGATATGTAGCTGGGATTCCCCTTCCTTCATGCACTCTGAGGTGTGTTTCCACAGCACGGTGTGGTGGCACAGTATTGTGGCGTGTTCCAGACTCGTAAGGTTACTGCGCTGTGTGCCCAGCTGCATCCCAGGAACACCTTAGTTCAATTCAACGAATTCACACAAACCATTTGCCTGCACCTTGTAGTGCACATATAGACATAAACTGTACCACATAAACTGTGAAGTCTTTTGACCTAGCAATGACTGGATGATAGGCTTTTTTCTCAGTAAAATTTGCACTTTTTACAGATTCTTGTAACTCTTTCTCGTTTGTTTTGTTTTGTTTTGGGGTTTTTTTTGTACTTAGATTTGGCTAAGAACAAATGGCAAAACAGACACTTCTCATACTGGTCTTGGCCTGACTGACTTCAAAGTGCACTGGAAAGGTAATAAGGCCATTCATGTGAATTTTAAAACAAATTCTTCATCTGAAACAGATAAATCTATTTTGAAAAGCTGTCTAATCCAAACCAACAAACTCAAAGGAGACTCCTTCAACACGAGTAAGAATATCTACATAACTCTTGTAGAAGTCAAAAAGACATGCACATTTTCATCCAATGAAAACCTTGCTGTATTTAACCATGTTTAAGGAGACATTCATGTATTTGTTGCTAAATGCCCTGCAGCTGTAGGAAGCTGTCCTTTGTGGCTTGACTTGGCCTGAAAAGAATTTATATGGAAACAATGTTTACTGAGGAACAGGAAACCTCTTGGATGTTTGATTTAGACAAATGTTCCTTTTTTATAAACATGTTCTTGATAGAAAAGGCTGTGGAAGAAAATGCATGTAGCTTCTAAAAGCCCTCACATAGTTTTGGAAAACACAAGCAGGGCAGAGAATTGAGGAGAGGCCATGCTAACAGCACTTCCCAGAAATACCTTGACTCCAGAACACACTAGCAGCTGAAATTGCTTCAGTCAACTGTATGTGAGGGGAGAAGTTTCAGCACAGGATGACACCCTCAATGCTAGACAGTCAATCAGCACAGCAGTAGCTTCTCAGTTTTCCTGAAGCACTCCTGCTACACAGGCATGTGCTACACACAGACCTCCTGACATCTTCTACCTTCTACTTCCCATTAAGAAACCTACAACACCTACAAGTTCCCTTGCAGTCAGTTTCCCTGATGCCACCATCAGAAAGGAGCCTTTTGCAAAGGATCCTTCTCACTGTCCCATTTGTCAAGTAGGAACAGAAAAGGCATTTAATTTTTTTCATATGTTTACTAGGGCTAATACAGCTGAAGTAATTAAAGAAAATTTTGGAGAACAACCAATCTTTCTAATCCTTTTAAACAAGAGGAAAGGCACGAAGTATAACTTTCTATGTGACATTATAGGTATGGTGTATATTAAATGCCTCAGTCCTACTTCAGTTGAAAACTTCATCTATGTTAGAAAAATCACCTATGATTCAAAACAAGTATCCATAACAAGTTTTGCTGCACAATTTTCAGCAGCTAGCAAAGAGCAAGACAACCTCTGTTCAGTACAATCACACAAACATTTGCTGCATGTGTTCCGCAGCAAGCAGAGCAATAGACTTACAATTCAGTTCTGGGCCCAGTTTCGATCGTGATCACAGTAGGTTGTGCTTTCTGTTGTTATTCTAGATGGTACCCACACTTAATTAGCTGTCTCCTTTAACAATAAGATGGAAGTTCCAGAAGTGTCTGATTACTTCAATGACATTCCCATTTGATGACCTGCACTTTTATGAAATTGAACCTCATTAAATCAAAGGTTCTTTTCTACGTTACATTGTTACATATCCACTCCCTTCCCTGCAGGCATTTTCATTTGATGTTACTTTTATTCCATTATAATGCATTAAATTGCACTGTGAGTGTCAGAGTAGTCCTGCCACCTGATACTATTTTTGCCAAGGTTCCATTTTATCATTTACAAATTCTTGGCATGTTAAAAACCCCAACTGATTGAACACCCCAAAGGGAAGGAGACAGGTAAAAGTGAAAAGGGTGAGAAGATGAGATATGGAAATCCTGACACTCATGTTTATTTCACAGATTAATTATTGCAAGTAATTTGATTTCCAGGGCTTTATAAGGTCAGCTGTATTTGCTGCAATTTACTTAGAACATAACTGCCAGGTTTCAAACAAGCATCAGGCCTGCCTAACATATTACTTCCAGCCTCAATTTTTTCTGTTTCACATGATAAATATTTTGATACAAAGTCCTGTATTTTATTTAAAAATGATCCTTTTGCAGAGGCTATTTTTCGTGTTTTATCTGACACTACTGCACAAACACATCTTAAGTGGCTGTCCAAATAATGATTCTGAGAAGAATGATCACTTAGTTTTTAAGTTTCACACTGTAGTAAAATTGTTGGGGTTGGGAGGTACCTCAACACATCATCTAGCGCAACCTTCCTGCTCAAGCAGGGTCAGCCACAGCGGATTGCTGAGGTCTGTGTCTTGTTGGGGTTTGAATATCGCCAAGGATGGAGACTCCACATTCTCTGGGCAACCGGTCCAGTATTCAACAACCCTCACAACAAAAAAAAAAATAATAAAAAAAAAAACAACAAACCAGCAACACACAACCAAAACCAACAGCTTTTTCCTATGTTTAAATGAAACTTCTTGTATTTTACTCTGTGCCCATTGCCTCTTGTCTTACTCCAGTCTCTCTTGTAGTGGGCACCCCAGCATAGGACCCAGCACTCCAGATGAGTAAGAGGGGAAGTATCACTTCCCTTCCTGGCAGTGCTCTGCTTCATGCAGCTCTCAATGCCCTTGGCATTTTTTGCCACAAAATTACATTTCTGAGTCCTGGTAAACTTGGTGTCCACGAGGACCAGGTCTATTTCTGCCACACTGCTTTCCAGCTGGTGAACCCCCAGCCTCTCCTGATGCATGGGATTAATCTTATCCAAATACAGGGCTTTGTATTTGCCTTTGTTGCACTTCATCAGATTACTGCTAGCCCATTTCTGCAGCTTGTCCAGGTTTCTGGTCTATCAGCCATTCCTCTCACATTTGTTGAGGGAGCATTCTCTTCCATCATTCAATTCATTAATTAAGATGTTAAACAGTATTGGCCCCAGATTTGATCCCTGGGGTACTTCGCTAGTAACTGGCCTCTAGCTGAAGCTTGGGTCCTGGTCACAACAATTTAAGCTGGCCATTCAGCCAGTTTTCAGTCTTCCTCACTGTCCTTATATCTAGCCCACATTTCATCAGTTTGTCAGTGAGAATGTTACAGGACATGGAGTTGAAAACCTTCCTAAAGACAAGATGAACAGCATCTACTGCTCTCCCTTCACCCACCATGACAGTCACTTCATTGTAGAAGTCTATGAGGTTGGTCGGGCATGATTTCCCCTTCATAAATCCCTGACGACTACTCCAAATGACCTCCCCATCTCTCCTGTAGGCCCCCTTCAGATACTGGGAGGTATCCCTGGAGTCTCTCTTCTCCAGGCTGAACAACCCCAACTTTCTCAGCCTGTCCTCACAGGAGAGGCACTCCAACCCTCTGAGCACCTTCATGTCCCTCCGCTGGACCTGTTCCAACAGGTTCATGTCCTTCGTATGCTGAGGGCTCCAGAGCTGGATGCAGTACTCCAGGTGGGGTCTCAAAAGAGCAGAGTA
>VYZM01022904.1:15294-71374 GCA_013398915.1 Dromas ardeola
GAGTATAGGGGCAGAATCAGTTCCCTCGACCTGCTGGCCACACTTCTTTTGATGCAGCCCAGGATGTGGTTGACTTTCTGGGATGTGAGGACACATTGCCAGATCATGTCCAGCTTTTCATCCATGAAAAACCCCAAGTCCTTCTCAGCAGGGCTGCTCTCAATTTATTTCTGCCAAACCTGTATTTGTGCTTGGGATGGCCATGACCCAGGTGCAGGACCTTGCACTTGGCATGGTTGAACTTCATGAGTTTTGCACGGACCCACCTCTCAAGCCTGTCCAGATCCCTTTGGATGGCATTCCTTCCCTTCAGCGTGTCGACCATGCCACACAGCTTGGTATCGTTGGCAAACTTGCTGAGGATGCACTCAATTCCACTGCCCATGTTGCTGACAAAGATGTTAAACAGCACTGGTCCCAGTACTGACCCCTGAGGAACACCACTCATCACTGGTTTTCACTTGGACATTGAGCCATTGACTGCAACCCTTTGAGTGTGGCCAACCAGCCAATTCCTTATCCAATGCATAGGCATGCACCCTGCTGCTGTCTTATGTAAAGGGTGATTCCCCTCTTGCTGTCTCAGACCGTCCTTCCTTAATAGCCTGTATCTATCCACCACAACACTCCAGTCATGTGAGCTATCCCACCATGCCTCCATGATTCCAATGAGATCATAACTCTGTAACTGCACATAGATTTCTAATTCCTCCTGCTTGTTCACATTAGAGAGGCAGCAAGTCTTGCTGATTTCACAGAAAGGTCATGGGAGCTTTCCATGTCTGGCTACCGTGTCTGGTAGCCACTTCCTGATTTATGTGGATATGTTTGTGTGGGGCTCCCTTGTGCCCTGTTGTGTTGATTACAACATTTCTCCTGTTTACATCACCCCACACTCAAACCTTGTCCACCACTTCACCCCATTGCTGCTGGTCATCCTCCCCCATTATTCCTAATTCAAAGGTTTCCTTACAAGGTTGGCCAGCCAGCTGTCAAAGATGCTTTTTGTTCTGCTTGATCAGATGTATCGTATCTCTTACAAGCAATCCTCAATCCTCACAGAGGGTTCTGTGTTTGTAAAAAAAAAAAAAGCGTGTTGCCAACAAGGTTTGACAGCCTCACAACCAATTTTTGAGCCACAAGTATATTTGCACTGAAAAGGGATGAGAAATACTAAAGACTAAAACTTTAGTCAAAGCTCTTTGTTCTCTACTGCAGGTCTCTGATGACAGCATAGCATTTGTTACTATCTGTCATTTTCCATGAGGTTTTGAGTCACATCAGAAGACTGCTCCTGCTCCTAAGTTCTCTTCATGTTGAACCATGTTGCGTTTCATATGGCTTGTTTTCAGTTTCTAATCTGTGCGTTAGGGAAAAAAAGTGTCTCTTCTGACATGGGAAATCAAGCTAGCGAAACTATCGATACCATCTCTTTACAACGTAATTGTAATTGAGAGAATAGTTTAATTTCAAGCCAATTTAAAATACACCAAGAATTCTCCAGGTTTAAGTAGCTGTGTATTTCAGAAGGGATACATACTCACACAGATTATACTGCACTGAATATAGCTGTGGCGCTAGAAAGAAATACAGAGCTGAACTGGTAGTGGAGAGTTCTAAATGCTTGCTATCACTTCTAGCTCCCTTCCCAAATATGCGTAGTCAGAAGACAAAACTGTATAATGCTTTTGAGGTATGATTCAAACCACATCATTCAGATTAAATTATGAACATGACTGATTTTAGTCTATCTAGTCCTACGTAAATGTGATATTACGTCTAGTAATTTAGGTGGTGGCTTAATATTTGAAAAAGAATGGGGAGAGACTGAGAAAGGAAGACATACAGTGAACAGGAAAGTCATCTTTGAAAAGAAAAGTTATGATTCCATTTAAAAGGAGTACTTTGTAGATCTCAGAAAAATACACCTTTTTGCCTGTCATGGTCTAGAATAACTAACTTGTGGAGATTCTGCACAGCAGTGGTACCCCATAAATCAAAAATACTTATTCTACACCAGGCCAACACTTGCAGTTGGCCCAATCAAAAATCACGCTCATATCAAAGGAAAGACACTACTTTTCCTTTTGTCCCAATTTCAGCAAGTGCTTTGAGTGCCCACAGAGGCCTTTTTAAAGAGCAGTTGTAAGGGACCTTGCAAAAGCAGATCTAGGAGAGTGAAGAACTTCTGCTGCCTCTCAGAAAAGACACTCAGGATGGTGCATGCTCTTGTCTAAGGGAATGCATGCAGAGTGCAGAGTTAAGCACGGCACATTCCTCAGAGGGCTGTATCCCCCATATGGCAGCTCTGGCTCCAGAGGCAGTTAGACTATTCAGAACACAAAGAAGCAAGATAGATGAGTTGCAATTTACCTGGCACGTCTGTACCATTTCCTGTGCCCATGCTAGTCCTGCAGTCTCTCAGGCATGGAAAGCAACTGTTAATGCCTAAACCCGATGCTGTCTTTGGCCTTGAATCCACATGCAGAAAAGAGTAAGGTCAGATGGGGTTGTTTTCTGAAGCCCTGGGGATCTGCTCATGTTCACAATTTCTAAGGAAGGAGGGGGGCAGCAGATTAAGCACATTGCCCCTGTGGCACTCCATCACAGAGCAGGGAGGCTTTTCAGCCCTTAGCAGAAAAGCAGAACGAAGGAAATAAAAAACTTGGGCTTGAATGAGAAGATGAGGGCAACGAAAACAGCTGCCAGAATTGAGCCCAAAGGCAGAAGGTCTGCTAGTAACAGACGGTACTGACCAAAACACTGCTGGAAGGAGAGACCATATCCAATATTTATTTATTTGAAGCTTAGCAGTTCCTATGTGTGCTCGTAGCAAACTGCTTCTAACCAAGGTTCCTTTGAATATGATTTTAATGATACTTGCCCACCTACACAGTTTCAGTTGTATGTGAAGGGTCTGGTAAATGAAACTACTCCTTAGTTAAAGTCCTCAAACAGTATCTTATGTCCATTTAGGCTTTAGGTTCAGAAAGAATGGAGGCAAAATCATTGATTCCATGATCATCTACAGCAGCAGAACAGAAATACCCTAAGCTCCAATTCTCTGGCAAGGGGTCAGTTGATTACTAGATGGCACAGCATGAATGCTGCTTCTCTTCACTGGGCTATGTAAATCACACTCTTGTCATGGTAGACAATTATGTTTTTCTTGGTCAATTCATAATATATTAAATATAATTTGTTACTTAACTCCACCCATAATTTTCTTGTTCCGTAGATCTCTGATGAGGCTGGACATACCACACCTAGTGGGCTTGGGCTGCTGGAATGGGGCAGCACAGGTTCTATTGAATCCTTCCTTACAATTCTCACCCTATGGTGGTAGAGATGTCACATACAGATCTACTATAATTGATACGTAAGATGATTTCAGTATAGTTGCATATGTCTGTTTCATTATCTTAACTCATTAAAAAAGAATCAATTGAAAAAATGAAATTTTTTATGCAATAGCCATCCTCCTCCTGAGACCAAGCATTTAAAGTGCCAGTACGCCATGCCTAACATGCGTACCATTTTCTGTTTTAGTTTTATCCCAACTTCTTGCTTTTCTAATCTATCTTTCAATTATCTCCTTTCCTGTGAGGAATCTCAAACCGACATCAGTAAGAAGAATAGTAAAAAGTAATCAGTGGCTTGATAGAGTCTGAAAAAATAATAGTGCTACCATAGGAAACAATAATGGTATTTTGTCTTTAATTTACTTCTTCTCTTCCAATGTGGTTTGGAGATAGACTTACTTACAGGTCCCACTCCAGAAATACTATATCTAAGTGGTGGACATGGCAACCATTTAAAGCATGCAAAACTCAACAGGAGTTCTCAGTGGGAATTCAGAATAGCTTTGCAATTCAAATGACAGGTATATTTCACATTGGCAGAATGTAATTTCACTGTCTGGAATTTGGCCAAGATATCAGGGTCATGCTCTTATTCTTACAAAAAGAGTCTTGGGATTTTTAATCATCTCAAGCAGTTGGGAGCTTGGTTTTATTCCTGAATTAAATTTAAACACTTCCCTCAGGACCCTGAAACAATGCTGAAGCACCTGTTCAGTAAAGGTTCAGGCGAATAAGCATGTCGTCTGATTCTAACACTACCTTCACTTGCTGAATTTTCATGCATGATGCCATTTCCTATCCAAGTCATTACCAGGTGTGACCATGCTGTGTGTATGAGATCTGATGACAGCAGCCCAGCATATCTGCAAGCAGAGGAAGCACATGCTGGTGATTATTTCCCTGCCTTACACACTTAAATAAACCTTTATTTCAGACTGAGAAAATGCTATAAGAAGGAGTCTCAAAAAAAGCTCTGGACCTCCAATTTGGCTAATCAGTACTAGCATAAACAAAGTAGCAGTGCAGTCATGCACAGCAGAGCCAAGATAGCACATGCAGTTTAATGCTGACAAATAGCACAGCATATTTTAGGGCAAAGAATAAAAAGTGGAAATATTTGTCAAATGGAGAGGATCTTCAGCATACTGAACAAGAGCTCTTTTTGCAGTAATATGAGGAAAGGCCCCCAAGCCATCAGCACAATGTGCAGCTGTACGATGAAGGGAAACAGAAGGGTGGGTTGTACTGCTGGAGGAATACATTATCAATCAAAGCAAGGGCAAATCCAGGACACCTTCTGGGAAAAGGCAAGTACAGAGATAACTCTCCTCCCTCAAGCTTCCCACCTCTTTCACTCATTAAATCCTTTATTAAAACCTTCATTTTTGGTCATTCTTTCTTGCAAGACTGAAGGTCAGCCCGTAGCTAACACCTAGCTTCATCTCTGCTGTTATCCATGGAGAGAAATCTGCATTTTGGTGTGTCCATTGCTCAGCCTGCATGGTATCAGGAGAAGAGTGAAGAACATTTTAATCAGTTTTAAAAATACATTAAACTAAGCCAGTTTCAAAATTAGCCTAGTTCCATGCACCGCAGAAAAGCTTTGAGGAAGGAGGCTGGGGGGGTAGAAAGAAAAGTGATTGTTGGTATACCTTAACCGAGCTATATAGTCCCATATGTGATTGAAGAGTAAGTCTGCCTTCATCTGCAGTGCAGGGTAGGAAACTGATCATAACTTGAAGGAAACAGGAAAGCATAGTAATGGAGAATGGTTGAATAGATTTTTTTCTCAGGAGTAAAGAGGTAGTAACTTCACTGAGTAAAGATGGGCAGGAGGGAATGAATCAGGCTGGCTTAGTTAGAATGTTTTGCCCAATCTGTCAAAAGGGACACCTCATTGCTAGTACATGTTAGATTTGTTATGATGGGCACTTACATATTCAGCTCCCTGGCATATCCTTAGCCTTCCAAAAGCAAGGAGGGAAAGAAGATGTATGAGTGAAGTTTGACTGTAAAAAGCAACAGGCAGTAAATATTTGTATGCTGATAAACTGAGTCCATTAAGAAAGTCCACAAGGGAAGGAAAAGTGTTGAACTGAGGAAAAAGGAAGAAGAACAACGAGGAAAAGAATACATTGTATGGCAAATTTAGGTCCATGCCCTAAATCTTGGGTGCCTAATACACTGCAGCCACATGCAATTTGCTTCAGACTCAGAGACTACTCTGAAAAACACAGAGTTAAATGGAGCCTGATAGAGGGCAAATCATACAGATTAAGGACCAACAGAGCATTAATGCGGTGATCTTGCACTGTAATTGGGTATCAAAAACATTTACACAGTGATCTATACTGTGTATATAACTTTACATTATACATGTGCACTTAGGAATATCAAAGCTGGGAAAATGCAACACAGTCTCCAGAATATTTTTTCGAAAACTTTTTTTTTTCTTCTGGGAAAAACAAGCAAAGAACCCTAGCATAATAGCACCAAAACCCTCTACCCACTGGCTAAAATGGCACTACTAGGAAGCTGGCCCAGCTGTGAGCCACTGGACATATCCTGTTATGCCAGTGATAGAATCATAGAATCGTTTGGATTGGAATGGACTTTTAAAGATTGTCTAGTGCAACCCCACTGCCGTGGGCAGGGACATCTTCCACTAGATCAGTTTGCTCAAAGGTCTGTCGAACCTGCCCTTGAACGCTTCCAATGATGGGGCATCCACAATTTCTCTGGGCAACCAATTCCTGTGTCTCACCACCCACACCATAAAAAATTTCTTCCTTATATCCAATATAAATCTACTCTCTTTCAGTTTAAAACTGTTGCCCCTTGTCCTGTCACTAGAGGCCCTGGTCCTTCACCTTCTTTCTTATAAGCCCCCCTTAAGTATTGAAAGGCCACAATACGGTCTCCGTGGAGCCTTCTCTTCTCCAGACTACACAACTCTGCAGCTCTCTCAGCCTTTCTTTGTAGGAGGCTTGTTCCATCATTTTCGTGACCCTCCTCTGGACCTGATGTAGAAGGTCTGTCTTGTACTGGGGACCCCAGAGCTGTATGCAGTACTCCAGGCCGGGTATTTTGAGAGCAAAGCAGAGAGGGGAGAATCACAGAACTGCTGGCCACACTTTTTTTTTATGCAGCCCAGGATATGATTGGCTTTCTGGGCTGCAAGCACATGGTGCCAACTCATATCCAATTTTTTGTCCACTACTATCCCCAAATCCTTCTTTGCAGAGCTGTTCTCAATCCATTCCCTGTATGCATTGATACTGAAGGTTGCCACAACCCAGGTGCAGGACTTTGCACTTGGTCTTGTTGAACTTCGTGGTGTTCACATGGGCGCACTCCTTAAACCTATTGTGGGACAGCAACGGAAGATCAGCAAGGAGGATTGTAAATACACTCAAGTGACTCGCACCTGGGGTACTGGAAAACACATATATCGCACTGATTTTTATTCAGTCTCAGGTGCTTGCAAGAAAAACACTTGCACTTAGATAACCTAAGTCTGTGATGGACTCAGGGACACCTCATCTAGCCCTTGAGAATCCTGGCCTGTTGTTGAAGAAGATCAACGCACAGTGGGAAAACTATGCCTGTTTGAACCCTTTAAATACCAGCAAGAACAGGGAGTCCGCACGTGCTCTTGTGAACAAGTACTCTCTCGCTGCCAAGGACTCTTGCTAACAAGAACTTTCTCTTGCTCTGCGGTGCCTGCAGTCCCTGCTTTTGTGCCTCTACCTGTGGTGTTGCTTCAGGTCCTGCCTGCCTTGACTCACACGCCTATCAAGGTCCCTCTGTATGGCGTCCCTTCCCTTAAGTATATCAACAGCACCACTCAGCTTGTTATCATCTGCAAACTTGTTGAGCGTGCACTCAATCTCACTATTTATGTCAACAATGAAGATATTAGAGAAGGTATTAAACACTACCAGCCCTGGTATGGGCCCTTGATGGACACCACTCATTACTGATTTCCACTTGGAGATCAAGCCATTGGCTGTCTCTAATCACCTCACTATCTGCCATATGCTTCAACATAGCTTCCAGGAGATTTTGTTCCATTATCTGGGGTCCTCCTTTTTGCTTTTTTTTTTTAAATGGTTGTGAAATTCCCTTTTCTCCAGTCTCTGGGGATTTCATCTGACTTCCATAACTTTTCAATTTTGATGGAGAGTGGCTTAGCAATTATGACTATTCCAACCAAGAAAATAAACCATCCAAACTACTCATGAGAAGCCTAGCAGTCCTAGAATTAACTTTGGACAAGAAATTAATGAGCTCCCAATCAGTGGTACTGACAATTTTCCTCTTTTCTGTTGCTACCAATATCTTCTTGAAAGTCACATCAACCAGTGAAGATGGAAAGATTAAGATTTCTGGCTTACCTAAATTGCTTTAGGTGAACAACCTCTCTTCCAATCAGGGCAAATCTCAGCCTGCTTTTAGGAAGCCCAGGAAGATGCAAGAAGGGTTGCAATCCTAGTCTGGGCCCTGGAGTGCTTGCAGAAGGGGTTGTGCTTATGTTCAGGCAGGCCTCATGGGCCTGCAGTGGACTGAGGGCTTGTTTCTGCCTCCCATGCTGCAATAGACAGAGCCAATATAGTGGCTTCCTTGGAGTTTATATGGTACTTCAGCAGGACTTTCTCTGACGGCCAGAGAGCAGATGTGATGTCAGCTGTGAAGGCCTATCCCCCCATAGAATGTGGGACCCCTCATGTAGGAGATTATTCTCTGCCTAATTCCTCAACAATTTTTCATCCAGGTGTGCCAACTGGCATGATCTTGTAAAACATCTGGAATTGCAATGCAACTTGCTGCGTTGCCTTCACATTGTGAATGGTTTCAGCAGTGCTTCAATACCTTGCTCACTGGATCACTGGAATATAATTACCTTTAATTTCCTAGTTTTGACCAGTTTTCTAAAAAGCTCTCTAAATAGTTGTATGCCAGGCCATACCACTGCTTAGCAATTCAGTACAAGTGGTCAGCCACTGTAATAACATTAACCATGAAAAATTCATTTCATATTGGTGAATATAACATTGTGTACAATTCCACAGAAGGTAGAAGTTACTCATTTGTTTTCCTGATGGACACCTTTTAAATTCTCTGTAGCATGCATTTTCCATGTATCCTGACAGTTTATGACATAAATAGACACTTCTCTGTTAAAATCAAACCCCCCACCCCCCACCCCACCTGAAACAAAAAGATGTGGACATGTGTATACACACACGCAGAAGGAAGAAAACAAAGGAGAGGTTGCATTGCTTATTTTTCATCCATATAAATTATTCTTTTGTGCTGTCAGATCCAATAATGGACTTTAAGCTGCTGCCCACTTCTCCATGATCCCTTCATGAATCAAAGGAAAGAAGCAGACAAGTACAAAACCACCACAGTCCCTTGGCAGTTTTTGCTACTTAGCAGCTTTTTTTCAGAGAGAAACACTTTGCCCAGGAATCTACTGATGTCTCCTCTCTCTTTGAACATCTTCACAGCCTCTCTTCTATCTTTAATATCAAGCATGAGTGGTCTATCTTCACCCTCAGTGCTTCTCACTGTCTAATACCACCTGATTGATATGAAGTATGTAGATCAGTAGATCATCTCACCCAGCCTGGTCCATGACATATCTTTACATCACAGTTGCTACATTTTGAAATAAACTTTTTCCTACTTTTTCACATGCTGCTCATCAAATGGAGCCAAAGCTTTCCTGTAAGCATCCATAATGCCGCTTTCTTATCAAATTTCAACTATGCTCAGCAACATGCACTTGAAATTTGCTTATCTTTCCCTGCCACCAGAAAAAAAAACACAAAATACTTTGTGCTGCAGATGTGCTGCGACCATCGCCACTCATCCTTATTGTGTCATTGCTTCCTTGTAATCTTTCGTCTGCCTATATACATTCAAAGTATTGTAAGTTCTTTGAGGTAGGAACCAGCATTTTGCTTTTTGTTTGTACAATGTCTGAAACAATGAAGCTTCAGTCTGTGACAGTAGGGTAATACAAATAAACAAATAAATAATGACAATTTAAGAGATGTGAAAATTCCTTTCTCAAGTTGGTATACTTTTGCTATGGGTAAGATATAAGTAGTGAGTGTCAAAAAGAGAAAAATGTCAGCAACATAATATTCCTTTTCCATGAAAGAAGACAGTATAAAATTTATTTTTTCTTTTACCTTTTTTCATGCTGAATACTGTATATTTGGCTATTCTTTCTTTCCGAGGTGTTCCCTGCAGCCCCAGGAGGATGAAAGTAGTGTGGAAAGAGGGCTTGGAATACATAGAGGGAACTGATCTTTTCCATAGGAAAATGCTGTTTTAACACACTTTTTGGAACTGAACTGAACCAGACTGAAAACACTATTTTTATATTTTTTCCTAATCATCTCCTTCAGGACATCAAAGATATACAAATAATTGCTGAAACTGGAAGTAAGAAAGGGCAATTTCTGCTACTGGGATTATAAGGTGCTTTAAGAATTCATTTCCTTTCAAAAATTTCAAACCAGCAATTAATTAGCTATATATGATAATTTCACTTTCTTAACCATTGTCAATATTTGGAAGCTTCTTTTATAGATTTGTGATTAACTTCTAATCATAAACTAATTACACTCTTCATAGTAATAGAGGATCTTGTGGGTTGACAGAGAATCTATAAACGATGCCCAGGAGACAGCAGCAGATTTAATACATTCCAGTCTTGTCATCTCCTTATACTAACCAAGAAAGCCTCAGGACACCTAGTGCTCGATCTTGGGAGCTCTTCTTGCCTCCATTAAGAAACTGAGAAAGAATTTCAGCTGCCAGCAAATGACATAGGTGAACTTTCTGCTTTCTTCAAGTTTAGCAAGGTGATAAGAAAGAAAAAAATGGAACACAATGACAGACAGCAGTAGCACAAATGAATTGCTGCTTTATGTGGTAGGGAATGGATTCAGTGTGTCTGCTTGAAAAAAGTCATCATTCTGCCTGCCTATTTCCTAAGAAAATAAAGCTGAAGATTCAGAAGAACTGTGGATGACATCTCTAGCAAGGGTGGGATTCAATTATATTTTGTGTACTATTTTCTACTTTCTTCCTCGTTACATCACTTATTTTATCCACTGATATGTTCCTTTTTATTTTGTAAATATTTCCATCTACTGCTGTTCACTCTCCATTTCCCTAGAAAATTTTGCTATCTCTAAAACTTATATTTTACTTCATGTTTCAATTAGATAAACTATAAATACTGCAGTATTTTGCTTCTCTCATTGCATCAAAATACAAAATCATTGGCCTGCAGCAGTGTACAAATGGTTTGCCATTTTGGTCTGTGCAACTCATTTTTTTCATCCCCTACATTTGCAAAATGCTGGTGTGATTACAGCCCTCCTCAGGCTGAAACTAAGCAGTGGATGGTCAAAGGGCAGGCTCAGCAAGGACAGTGAGAAAATCATCTTTGGGAAGGGAAGACCCAAAAGATATCTAATACGTTCCTAAAAAGCTCAGAGGAAGCCCTGTAATAGCAATGTATCAGGTGTGATAGTAGCTTTCATGGACTAGCATGCACACACACTGGGAGACTGGTAAGGAAGGTAAAGAACTGGAAGTTATGTCCAGAGCTCTGGGAAAATAGGGGCAGTCAAATTGAAACAGGACACATGCAGACTTCTACCCTCCATAGCCTGCTCTCCAAATCACATGCTTCCCACAGGACAAACTCCACCAACCTGCAGTGACAAAATTAGACGCAATGCACACTGAAGGCAAGTTAAAAGTAAAAATGTCAAGTTAAAGACATGTAAAGTGTTTCTGATTCAGTTGCCCTTCCTGGGGTCTGGAGATGTAATAGGGCTCCATCTCTGTGCATCTTGCTCACCCCAATTTAGATCAGGGCTGTGCCTTGGATCCAGATTAAAAGCAAAGGATACACATATTGTGGGGTTATGTTTTCAGCCTGGCACTTCATCTGTGAGATTTGAAAAAATCCCACATGCCTAATGGGCTGATCACACTGAGACTTTTACACTTGGCTCAGTGCTATGGGATTAAGAACAAATGCCTTGCCCTTACTTCATAGGGAAAAATGTGGTAAGTCTTGTCTTGGTTGAGACATCGCCAGCTCTGCTAACATTTGAGCAAGCACAGATATATCTGACTCACGATGCTCTTTCTTCTGTGCTTTGATCACCAACAAAAGAGTTCACTCCTCTGAGGTATATTAGTTTGGCCTCTTTAAAAAAACAAGCAGATGCTGCTTATCAGTCACATTTAATTTAGATCAGTACTACCTCTTCTTTTTTTCTCCAGATGTCAAGATGAACAGCTAAATGTGTTTTAAGGAAAAGACAAAAAGTTTTAGTGCCAGAAGACTAGTTCAAGCATAGGAGAAAATGCTTGAATGTGCCCGGTAGAAAGAGTAGACTCTGAACTCTTTCAGTTCAAATGCTTCAATTCTTTGTGTGTATCTAATAGTCACATTTGCTAAGCCTCTGGGACAGTCCCAGGGGACTCTTGGACATCCCAGACCAACTGCTGTACTCCCCTCAGCCCACTTTGGTATTTCATCTGGTGAGATCATGAGAATGCAGATACCAAGACATGGGCTTTATGACCTTTCACTTGCAAAGGGACCAAGGCCAAACTCAAACAGGAGACTCATCCTGTACACTCTGCCTGGCAGATTTCTCTGCTGTCAACATATGTCCTATCAGTAAGTCTTTCAGATTCCCTTGCCGCAGGTAAATTGGTTGTTATCACTGTCACAGTTGTCTGGAAGTAAAAGGACTATTGAACACTCAGGAAAAAAACTCAAATGTAACCAGAGAGGTAGAAAGGGATGTATGAAGGGGAGCAGAGAAAGAAAGATGGGCTTTTATATAAGGGGGAAAAGAACGCTATGGATAATTACTTTGGTGAAAGGGAGTAAAACAACCGGTTAGGCAGAAGGGATGGATATGTTTTAAAAATAGTGGGAAAAAAAAGTAATTCATAAGAGGGTAGTCCTTTATTTTTCATCTGTCTTCATAATGATCTTCTGCTGTCTAAACTGGAGAAATTTTTAGAAGTCTGGTACAGATACAGATATCACAGATACTGTCACAGAGGAGTCTGGGCTAGAGAATCTGCAAGAAGAGATCTCAGTGGCATAAAAACTAAAATTTATTCTCTAAGTGGAATTGGAATAGAAATCCAGTTGTGATTTATAATCTCCCACTCAAAGACACAACACACATGCATGCTCTGTACAAAGCCTATTCACAGCTATCGACGTCATAAGTTCAGCCACAACCAGCACCAGGGACTTAGGGAAATCAGGCCCTGAACCCAGTCACCTGGTACTCCCGAGCCCAGGCTGGCAGACCAGCTTCCTCATGCATTGCTTCAGCCTTGTGGTCAGCCTTTTGCATGGTGCAGGACACCCCTGGATTTGTTAACCTGAGGCACCACTGTCTTCCTTATTTTTTTCTTTTTTATTTACATGGTCTGCATGAGCCACCAAAGGCCTCATTGGACACTGTCTTTGACTTTCTGCATTACTAAAGTGAATTAGTGATTGTTACCTTCAGTTTCAGTTGTTCCAAGGTTGTCACTTGTTGCAGGAATGTAAAGTTTTAATATTCAGCTGTACTTCTTTGCTTCTCCTTGTGTCATACCTAACCACTGCAACAGGGCAAGTATAGTCCAGAGCTTTTAGGTGTCCCTTCCCCATGATAGTTGTCTGTACTTTCTCTTATTTTCCCTGTGAATATTAAAATCACATAATGTTAGAGCTGGGAAGACGTCATCAAAGTCTCACTTATCTGAGCAGGGCTTTTGTGTAGGCTTCTCCCAGGGACAGATATGTACAGCCTGTTAAAAACTGTTGTCACACCCATCTATAAATAGCCCACGTTGCTGGCTCCTCATCCTGTGAGATTATTCCACCATCCCAGTAGTCGTGCAAATTACTCATTGTTTAGAGGGGTGACGAACTGGCAGTTGGCACTTGCTCATAGAGCATTGGCTCAGAGTCAGTTTGCAATAGCTGAGAGGAGCAAGGTGGGATCTGATTCAAAATACAGATACTCAGTCAAGATTGAGTGCTGCACCTGTGACACGAGATAATATGTGAGGGTAAACCTGGAGAGTAATTAAAACATAAATCCATCTAAAAAGTGTCTCTAGGGCTAGATAGACTGCCAGTTTGAACTAACAAAATATTGGAGAGCACAAGCACCAGTTGGCGTAGTGCGTGTATGCAATGCAAGAACCATCTCAACACTCTCAATTCTTATTCTTTCCAAGTGTGAAAAATACCTATGCTTCTTCTATCAAAATGTTCAGTATACCTCCACTGAACATCCAAAGAAACAGAACTTCAGCTTTCAATCTTCACCAGTACTATATTTGAAGCACTGCTGTATGCTTCCTTAGGGACAACCTCCCCAGGTCCTAAGAAACCTGGCGTTAAGAATTGTCCATCATTTGCATAATGTGTTCTTCCTCACTAGACTGAGAAACTACAGCTTCAGAAATCCTGCAGATGTGCCTGTTCCCTGTGACCATAGAAGGCACTGAAAGATTTGTGCTTATCCTGATAACTTCCTTTCTTTGACAGTTCGCTCTTGTAATCTCCTCTGCTTAGGAAGTTTCATAGCAATGTTTAAACATAGATCTTACCAACTACTTGAAGAACCTTTATCCAAATGGATCATAATGCACTTGTCGATATACAACCACTAGAGAAGACATGAAACTTTAGTTTTAGAATATTTGATTCTGGAACCTGTTCTTGCCAAGGATATTTTTAAGCCTCAGACGCATAGGATAGCTTTGTTTCCTGATATATTATGTAGGGAAATAGACAGCCACAACTGGCTAAAGTGAAAAAGAAACCATCAGACAGAGACATATTTTTCATCTCTAATCACAAATATATTCAAATTTGTTTTTCCTGTGAATATCCTCCTAAACTGAAAGCTGAAGAGACTGCAGTGTCTGATCAACAGTGGTACACTTGTTTATAATGGGGTATTGCATGTTTTGAATTAGAATCAGTGATAATATATGAGCTGCAAATCAGTGGGACAAAAATTCCTACCTTAACGAAATGTGGTGGTATCATGAAAAAAAAATAAAATTAAAAACTAGTATTAAAGAAAAATACCATGAGGAGTTGGCTAAGAAAAATCCAGCTTAGGACACAGTGAAAGCTAGTCAGAGACGATGCTTATGTTGAGGTGGGCAAATCTGGATGTACTAAAAAAGCCAATGAGCGCTACATTCTTAAGGTTCCACAGCTGAAGGTCATATCTTAGACAGGAGATGTGATTCTAACAAAGTATTCTGTTTCTGACACTGGGCAATATCATGTGCTTAAAGCCAAATGGGAATGCAAAGGCAACATGTACTGACAGTGCCCCAGTAACACTAACCATCTTCCAGTAATCTGTAACATAGAGATTTTTGAAGCAGAAATGATGCCATGGTACTTGACCGCCCTCTTTGGCTTTTTCATTTGGGGATTTTTCTAAATGCCTTTTATACCTACAGAGGACTTGAGCAACCTAAATACGCTGTGACTATGAAGTTTGCAGTCTAACTGCCTGCTGTCGGAAAGGGTGATCCTTTTCTGTGTTGCCAGCCTGACACCTGAAAGGCTTACTTGCTACCTGTTTCCTGTACGGTGAAGGAGGTACAATAGGATGGTAAGTCAGTAAGGGAAGTTGCCACAGAATCAAGTGCCAAGGCACAGATTAAAGTGAACTGTGCAATCGCGTGCTTTGGATACGTGTGATCTATGCATCTAAAACCCACGCTTTCATCTTAACCACCTGCATTTGTTTTCCCTCACTGAGAAAGTTTGAGAAGTGAAACAGAGATTTCACATGGAAGAGGCAATGAGAAGGAAGTTTCAGAAACATTTGCTGGCAGAAGTATAGCTATCTGCTTAAAACATTCCTCAGATCAAATTCTTATTGGCAGAGGATAGCAGGCTGAGAGACAGGCTGTTCGGGAAATGACTAAGCAACAATGGCAAACTAAACCGAAAGTGTGATTAACCCTGGATACCCTTACACAATGATACAGAGAAATGCAAGATACAACTGATTTATTGTAAGGGAATTACAAATATAGATCACATAAACCACAAGGAAAATGTGTACTGTGATGATCACCAGGAATGCCTGGGGTTCCAAGCTTTTGTTATATTCCAGTGTGTATGGAGCAGCATTTGAAATTATTCTGTAGAAATAGGTGTTATTGTGACAAAGAAGAAAACTCAGTACCTCAAAGTTTTGTTTGACGGTGTGAGATCTTTATATCCTGTTTACTTGCTAACAGTGAGATACAGTGCTCAAATATATAAATATATTGGGTAAATATTTCAGACCACTGTGCTAAATAAACCGATCTACTTTAATGAATCCTAACAGTGACAGGATGAGAGAATACAACAATTTTGTTTTCTGAGGAAATTTGAAGGAAATTATAGAGTGTGAAAATACATCCTCAGAAGGTACGGAGTCAAGAGTTACCAATTTATCAATCACACGCTTGCACTGTTTAATGAGAGTTCCTGAGACAGACTTAGCTCAGATATGAATGTACAAGTGTGGCTTGATTCATTTTCTGTCATATTCTGAAAGAAAAGAAAGATTTCAACCAGTGTGAGCAAATTATAATTTAATTTCATCCATGTGACTCTGAAAATTAACTTTTAGTTTATATTTTTCAGGGATGTATAGTATTTGCCCATGTAAATAGTGCTAATGAATGTTGTTAAACAGCCTTTCAATATTCAGTTCACCTGTTCATCAGGGACACATATATTCTATTTGAGGAAAGTAAAATATAGATAATTTCTGTATTACCGTTATTAGCATAGCAGTATGGGTTGTATATTTTGAACCTGGGCTAATCATTTCTGTTACGGCTTGTGCTAGTTGTTTTTCAATGGAAAAATTCAAGCTGTTGATTTTAGAAGCTATTCTTCACACTATCTGAGTAGATAAGGATGCATAAAAATTCAAAATACTCAACATAACATAGCGAAATCCTTATCCTATTTCTAAGTAGTCCAGTCAGATGTCACCACTATGTTACAGATGAGGTTCCTGTGGACATACAGAGGAGTTCAAAAAAGAGCATAGAGAAATTATGAGGGTCCCCAACAGATGTTCAGTAAAAAATGGTTTATTATTTTTAAATGAAAAAAAACAAAATTTTAGCAAAATTGCACAATATTTTTTAACCAGAAGACCTCGTAAGACAAACCTTTAAAGTCCTGTCCATTAAAGGAGGAGGTCAAATCTGCTGAAATAAAGGTTCCATTGCTCAAGTGAAGTCCTATTCAGCAACTTGGAAACAGCAAGCAGAAAAAAGCTTTGATGAGATAATCCTGTGAAATACCAAGGACACGTATATTACACCAGCTTCAGGTCTTAGGATCAAGAGCTTGCAAGACAAATATAAATTTCTTTTTAATAAAATAGATTTCCTGATGTCTTGAGAGAAAATTATTCGTCTCAGTATTTTCAGATACTTATGATTCTTTTGGGTGAATAACAGCGTTGGGTTTGGACATGTTCTTGGAGACATACAAATATGAAGAAAATTATTAATACAGGGTTTATGCTATGTGCTATTGAATTCCCTTGCATTCCATTCCTGTAGGAGTTTACTGTGGTGTTACAGAAAGTAAATATTTGGAAACTATTCATATGGAATATCAGTGAAACTTCTGTTCTCTGTTAGACAAATATCCTTCCAAGGTTATTGCTTAGCAATGTGTTGTTAAAAACCAGAAAAATCTATCAATATAAGACAGGGGAAAAAGGAGATATTAATGAGATACTGAAGAAAAGTTAATATTTATTTCTTTAATCCTGTAAATGTGCATGGTGTTTAAAAAATTGAAATTCAAGATCTTTGGGCTGGGGACTTCATATAATTTTGTGTTTTCCCATTGTGTAGCATGATGTTAGGCATTCATTGGTCTACAGCTATGACCTCATAGGTCAGATAATACTAATATAAATGACAGCATGGCTTCTAGTCTTCTTATAGCACAATTCTTAAATATGTGGGAAATTAGTTTAAATATCAGTGAATTCAAAAGGTAAGCTTTCCAGTGCACAGTGGATTTTACGCACAGGTTGTTCAGAACCAAACCAGTTCTTTGCAATGTTAAGCATCAGTGAGCCTGATTTACAATCTGAAGTTTATATTTCAACTCCAAAGTCAATGGGACTTGTATATCCTTCACCATAGTATTGTGATTCTCTTGCTGGTTTAGTCAGGTATTTCCTCAGGGAAGCAGCACTTGTAAATACAGTGTATTTCCTAATTTATGGATTCTATCTGGCTAATGTTTTTCCACTCCTTTTACCATACCTATGCAACCTATCAAAGGTTGCACTGCCTTTCAGTTAAAACAGAGGTCTGCCATGGCTCTGCTTTATTGACTTGCGGTAGGTATTTTTTTGTTGTTGCCTTTCTTGGTTTCTACTGTGAAGAACTGTTACAGGGTTTTTTTTCATTTCTTTTCATTTTGGCACAGAACTGAAACACAAAAACCAATTATTTTCATTAGCTTAAACCTGATAGCTAGTAGTCAAATTGAATACATTCTCATATTCTTCATATATAGTGCAGAAAGTGCACTATTACACCACATCCGGATCTATATAGAGGCTGAAAGAGAATTCTATCATATCAGCTTGCCTTAGGTGTAATTAGATTGACAGAAAAGACTTTTTCAATATATCCAAACAGAGCATGTTTTCCCAAACTTATTCCAAAGCTTGGTCTTCCAAACACAGGAGAGAGATCATCACACAGTAAGTTCAAAAGTACACGTAGTCCAAGGACCTCAAAGATATTAATAAAAGCAAATTGATTTGTTATTTATTAACTAAGGACAACAGAATATAATCTATATCTGAGATATCTGCCACGATTTCTTTCTTTATATCTGTCTGTCTGTCTATCTATCTATCTATCACAACTATATATTTCAAATAATCTTTTGTTTTATTTTTTCCTAACTTGGTACATATGTTGCTACTCATGAAAAGACAGACCACTCAGGTGAAGACTGTATTTAAAAACATAATGTAGTATTTTACGTATTTATATTTGTTCATGGAACTGACATTATTTGAAGATCTGAGATACTTAGCTTTCCAAACACATAAAATTCCTGCACTTACGAATATTGGAACTCGAATCTGTTTCTGGTCCAGGACTAAGTTTTGTCCAACCTTGGTGCAGTCCAGTATAATTTTGATGCAGGAAAGAAAACATTCTTCTAAGAATTTTACTTAAAGAGTGACACCTGTTTGAGGATACTTAGGGGCTTAGAATGTCAAAACAAACCCTTGGAGAGCTGGATTACTGAGAACAGGACAGGTTAGCAAGTCCAAGGTAGATGATGATTATAGGATTTCATGTGGTTCTGAAATTTTTTACATGGATTTTACATCTGGATATGTGCTGTCAACTTGCACATGTGTAGAATATATTTTCAGGAAGTTAACATTTGCTTTATCTTTTGTCTTTCGTTTGTTTTTCATATCCAAGTTACTTTACTCTCCCCCACCTGTGAATACATCTCATGCCACATTTTCGGCAACCTTTTAGTAGTCACCTTGATGACAAACATCTGTAATATTCCTTCCAAATGAATGTGTTATAATGACCCAGTCAATAGGAAATCACCGCACAGACTAAGATATTGTTGAATTAATCTTTTCATGTATGCCTTTCCAAGTTTTATGCAGTTTTTAAACATACATGAATGAAGCAGGAAGAAAGGGACACAATGTTACGGCAGTAAATATTCCATTAAAAAGAATCTCTACTGAGGCTTTTCTAAGTGCAGAATCATTATCATGTTTTGTACCATAAAATTTTCACAAAGTAGCCCTGTGAAATTCAAGAAAAACATATGCATATGTACACTGCTTTTGTGACATATGAACTAGAACTGGCAGAATTCATTGAGTAAAACACTGACATAATTAGAAAATGTTTATTAATTTTATCATACAATATTTAGTGAACCGGCTGATGACCACTAAAACCATTAAAGACTATGCTGAGAACATTTAAAGACTGTTGTGGTTTGGGCCAGACTGGCCACTGAGATTAATGACAGAAAGGTTTGAAGTCTGAAGAAAAACAAATGTGGTTCCTATCTTTCAAAAAAGAGTAAAGGGAAATGATGAAGTTAGAGATTCATCATTCCAACTTCAGAACCCAGAAAGATATTGGGGGAAATTGAAAAATCTTGTGGTAAATGCTTGAAAGGCAACAATAGATGAACAGTGACATGTACAGATTCATCAAAAACATGGGGTTTCAAACCACTCAAGTTTCTCAAAGTGTAGCAGGCCTTTTTCATACATAGATAGAAGAAATAGCTAGTAAAAAATATCTTTATTTTAGTCAAATTTTTTGACCATATCTCCCATGGTGTTTTCTAATAGAGCCTGGGAATGCTTGGTCTGTTTATACATATTATTCTTTGTTTGACAACATGTCTGGAAAATCATACCAATGTCATAATTAAAAGATACACTGCATAGGTTTCCTGTCCTGGATCTGGACTTATTCTGTATTTTATGAATGGCACGTGTGGTCTAATAATAAAGATATCCTTATTTGATTCTGTGGTGGGTTGACCTTGGCTGGACGTCAGGTGCCTGCCAAGCTGCTCTATCACTCTCCCTCTTCGTCTGGACAGGGGAAGAAAAATATGACAAAAAGCTCATGGGTCGAGTTAAGGACAGGGAGAGATCACTCACCAATTAACATCATGGGAAAAACAGACTCAGCTTGGGAAAATAATTTCATTTATTGCAAATCAAATCAACATAGGGTAATGATAAATAAAATCAGATCTTAAAACATCTTCTCCCAACTCCTCTCTTCTTCACAAGCTCAGCTTTACTCATGATTTCTCTACCTCCTCCTGCTGAGCAGCACAGGGGAAATGGGAATTGCAGTCAGTTCATCACACTTTGTCTCTGCTGATCCTTCCTCTTCACACTCTTCCCCTGCTCCAGCATGGGGTCCCTCCCACAGGAGACAGTCCTCCACAAACTTCTCCAGTGTGGGTCCTTCCCATGGGGTGCAGTCCTTCAGGAACAGAATGCTCCAGTGTGGGTCCACCACGGGGTTACAAGTCCTGCCAGCAAACCTCCCCCAGCACGGGCTCCTTGCCTTTCTCCATAGGGGCACAGGTCCTGCCAAGATTCTGCTCTAGTGCGGGCTTCCCACAGTGTCACAGCCTCCTTTGGACGCATCCATCTGCTCTGGAGTGGGATTCTTCATGGGCTGCAGATGGATATCTGCTCCACTGTTAACTCCTATGGGCTGCAGGGGAATCTCTTCTCTCATGCATGGATCCCCTCCTCCCCCTCCTTCTTCACTGACCTTGGTGTCTGCAGAGCTGTTTCTCTCACATATTCTCACTCTCTCTTCCAGATGCTGTTGCACAGCAGGTTTTCCCTTTCTCAAATATACTATCAGAGGTGCTACCACTGTTGCTGATGGGCTCATCTTTGGCCAGCAGCATATCCATCTTGGAGCCGGCTGGCACTGCTCTATCAGACAAAAGGGAAGCTTCTAGAAGCTTCTCACAGAAACCACCCCTGTAGTTCCCCCACTACCAAAACCTTGCCATGCAAACCCAATTCAAATTCAGAGATAACAGTACAGATATGTTGGAGAATGAAATTTAAATATAAAGTTATCCTAAAAGATTTGACTACTGGTCTGGCAAAGTGAATTCGTCCATAATGAATTCATTGAGGGTAACTTCATGAATTGCACTGCCTTTATGATTCATTAAGTTAACTGCTTGGCACAGACTTAGGCAGGATCTGCAGTAACTGATTAGATAGTATGGAGAAAACGATTTAAGAACAACAGTGGATCAGAAGTTGTACACGAGTAAGCTGTGCCAAAGTGCTTCAGCAAAAGCATATATTAACCTGGGATGCTTTAGCAAGGACATAGGTTGATATGTAAAGAATTACTTCCACTGTATTCAGTAAAGCCTCAGCTGGCACTTTGCTACTCTGTGCTTGAAAGATGTTGAGAACTACATGACACACCTGCGGAATAAAGCATCTAGACATAGAAGGGCTATAGAAAGCATGCAAGAAAGGAGTAAGTTAAGTAGGTTTGTACAGCTCCAAATAAAGTGAGGAAGGATCCTATATCTGCAAGAACAGTGCATTATTAGGATAAGTTGTCCTGGGATGTTGTGAAGTTTCTGACACTAAGAATCTTTAAAAACAGGCTGGACAAGTGTCTGTTAGGAATGACATGTATCTAAATTCATTCAGGTAGGTTAAGTAAATGAAACATATGGTCTTCCTGAGATTCTCTCCCATACTGGATTCTTTGGCATAACAGTGCCTTCTGCATGTCTCCTGAGAGCAGGAGCAAAGCTTTGTTGGCATGACTATCAGAAGGCAAAAGCTGAAAAGTCATGAGCCAGAGTTAAATGCTAATAATCTAATTCCTCTGACGCTATCTGTGCTGCTTAGTAAATTACATAAGCATCCACTTTTAAATTATTGTACAATGCTAGAAGAGGAAAAACAAAAACAAAAACAAAAACAAAACCCAAAAACAACAAAAAACCCTGACCAGTTTTAAAATATTATATAGTGTTAGCACAAAAAAATTTGTAATCACTGGCAATTAAATTTTCCTAACACATGGGTGTGGATGTTTCCTGGTTTTTGTAAAAGTTTGTTTCCCAGTTCAGATCAGCTACAGGTAACTTGGGTAATTTCACTGAGGACTTTCCACACAAGTAATACATAACGAAAATTAAATGCTCAAGTGTCATTTAAAATGAAGATCTTAAATTTTGAAAAATCAAAATGTATTCAGAGGCAACTTGTGAACAGAATTCTTAAAAGATGACATTCCTGCAACTGAATTTTGTCTATGAATGAGTAGTCCTTTTTCCCAAACTCCATTTGCAAGCACGGAGCTCATCACAAAACATACTCTTTTGATTATAATAATGAGAAATAGCTGTGAGCCAGATCCTGAAATCTCTTCTGCAGTCAATACAGCATCTGATTGAGTATAATTGGTAAAAGATTCAAGATAATTGCAAGGTATGAAGGAAAAGCAGAATCAACTACCGTATGTACTTTTTCAGAAAGAACAGACTATAAACCTGGATATCACAGAAGTTCAAAGAGGGTCTAAAATTACACTTCTGCTAGAACAGTCATTGGGTATTCTGGGAATGTGAGCCAAGCACCAATCAGAAATTCATCCCAACCAGCACCTTGTTCAGATTATCAGATCAAACTGAAGTTACATTGAAATTCAATGTGCTTAACAGTTGCATTAACACAGTTATTAGAAGGTGTTATTAAAAATGGTCTGTTTCATTTCAAGGTGTTATAAAATCATTGGTAGCAATTGCCAGAGTCGTTAAGTTTATGACTGTGATCAACCGTTTCAAAGTAGATCAAAGATTAATAGCAAAGCTCATCAGAAGGCTGGATTCAGCCATGAAAATTGTAGCTAGATAATGGTAATGATTAGCAATGACATAGGGCAACAGGTCTACCAACTGTGATGAGGCAGCACTTTTTACGAACACCGTTAGTACTTGGATGTTTTGCTTGGGAAACTGGAGAAGCCACTGGACATGCTTAAAGCCTTGTAAAGATAACCTTATTGCACCAAAATCAGATAATCTAATTTGCAGTTTCAGTTCCACTCTGGAACTCTCATGTTCCCGCAAAATTTGCAGAATAAATACAAGTGGAATGCATATGCTCATAGTTCAGTATGCACTGCCCTATAAATGTACCTTTCTTATTTAAATTAAACAGCTCAATGGTTTGGAAAGCATTTCAGTAGACTTTGTGTTGTTCATTAGTCAGTGAGGTTTCACACCTAACAGGGAAGGACATACGCTATCACATTTTTTTCAAGGATGTCACTGTTGCCACTTCTGTTAGCACAGAAAAAATACCTATTTCCTTTGGGGAAATTTATAAAGGAGCAAATAAACAGAAATTGTTGCTCTGACTGGGATGGGAGTAGCTTTTGCCATCATTTACAGTAAATGAATACATTGCAATGAATTATAATGAACTGAATAAGTATTGTCTTCTGATTTCTTTCTGATGGACAGGTTAAAAGCCAAGCAACAGATCCGGCTAACCAACCATCTTCACCTTCCCAATGAGTCCTGGAGGGTTTTACCTCGATAATGTCTGCACATACAAACAGGCATGCTTGCATACCCACTCCCACACAGGCATCAAATGCATGGCCAAGTTCTGTTTCCTGAGATAAGCACTCATAAATCAGAGTTAGATTCATTTGTTTAAGGGTGGTTTGGCTGACAAGACTGAAAACACTGAAGTACACAGTTTACACTGAATGGATTTGGTTTCAGTTTTCAGGTTTGCCTACAGGTACTTTGTGGAATCCCAGGAAACTGCTCTAATTAAAGCTGAAAAAATTACATTTCAGATCATTCTTTTCAGCTCTTTATTACTTTTGAAAATAAGTAAGAAAATTGATCTCTTTCCCATCCCTGTAAAATGTTTATTTTGAATCAGAGTTTCTCACTTTTGGCGCAGAGGAAAGAGAATATTCGATCTAGCGGCTAAAATAGGCACAAGGTACCATTTTTTTATGTCCCAGTGCACGTTACTTAGATCCTAGCTGCTTCTCTGGAAGGGCACAGATCTTCTGTAGGCCCTGTGATACATCTGCTCATACAGACATTTGCATTTTAAAACTATTCTGCTGTTAATTCCCAGAGAGGACAAGAACAGCTAACGTAGTGAAAAGACTTTATAGATACAGTTTCTGTTCACTTGCCCATTCAAAAGTGGTGGTGACTTCCCTAGAAATTCTGAGAAGAATAAAGAATCAGAGGAGCTCATTGTTTTTTGAATAGCCTATTTTGAACTCTCCAGCTTCCCAGTGAGAGTTGAGGCACCAGCTTGCTACACGCTGTACAAATCACTGTTTTACCATCTACTCTCCTAACAATCTGAATTTTTTGATAGTATGTTGTTCCTAAACATGAACACAGATAATCACAAGGGTTTAATTAATTGAGAAAAGTCTATGTTAAACAATATGAGGTGATTAAAAGACCTTACAAAGCGATGTCTTAGTAAATATCTACTATTATACAGATAGGCCATGGGAAAATCAGAAAGACCAACCTACAGGGCGTCACATTTGATTTCGTTTTTTAATCAGGATATCTGCTTATTTTTCTGACGGTTATCTCAGTAGCCTGAACTGTCATTCATCTCACCATAATGAGAATAGAGTATGCTATTTTCACGCATGTATGTGAAATATCAAAACACTCCTCTTAAGCACAAAAAAAAAGCGCTTGAAAGAGCAGTATAGTAGCTTCAAACACACATTATACATATCTTACATTATTCACAAACCCATACCTAAGTGCTATTCCATAGCAATATATAATTAAATTAACATCTATTTCAAAACTTTGGAGGAGATGAATTGACACTGAAATAATTATTGACCAGCTCCAGTTTTTAATACTTTTTAAAAATGATAACTCAAGAGAACTTCCTGTTTATAAAAGAGTTTCAGACCATAGGCCTGATATGTCTGGAGGCTAAAAGCTAGAGAAAGTATTTGTTGAGATAAGGATATGGCTATTAATGAGTTAAAAAAACATTTCCCTGAAGTTTCCCTGGATATACTGAAGTACTTAATTAAATATACAGATTTCAAGTAAAAAAAGAAGATGAATGTGCAAACAAACAGAAGTGCTTGCCAAATTGCTCAAAGGGAATAAAAGGGTTTAAAAACTTTGCTTCTGAGTGCCATTATCTGGCTTTCTATTCTAATTTCTGTCCTCATTGCTTTCTTCCCATGCTTCCCAGTCCTCCTTCTTCCATTCTCCTCCCTGAAACTGAGGTACCAAGATGAGTTTCCACAAATAGACAGATAGGCTCCTTCCTGCCAAGAGAGTGATTAAAAAGGATAAATGTCTACACTTATGCATACTTGTTCTGGGAACACAAGATTTGCCAATATATAGGAATGAGTGAATAATAATATTATGGGAAATATTAGTCTTTTGTTGTATATATTTAAAAACAGATGACTTTTCCATTATTTCATAGCTGTATCTGAACTTCTCCTTGTCACCCCATGTCTTTAATGTTTGTCCAGAATTTTTGCTATTTTCATCCAAAAAGAGAGAAGCAAAAGCCACATGTTTGTTGCTGGCAAACACTTCTGTCACTTACACCTCAAGCATAAGAACCAGCCAGGCCAGATGGCATGGTTTTTAAAGGTAGTGAGCTTGGAAGTAGTTTCCATTGACTTCAAAGGGATCTCCAGATATTTAGTCTACTTCACACATTTAGGTCAAGAGCTACACTAACAGCTTGAGTATGGAGATTTGCATATTCACAGGATAGCCAGTGAGACTGTGCAGCAATTATACAAGTCCCTCTCCTCTGGAAGGCTAACAATGATTGAAGACAATCAGAGTATATAGATTTTCACATTGTAAGGCAATAAATGTGGTGTTTATGTAACAGCCAGAGTGCAGGGAAATACATAACAGGGAAAAAATGTGCAGTTATATATCATTATGCTAACTGTACAGCAATCTGGAGAATAGAATTCCATTTCAGTATAACCTCCAGTAAGCATTTAGTTTCATCATAGGCTATAAAGTATATTTTTTCCACCACAAATTATATGAATTTTGGCAGAAAAAGAGGCATTAACTTCCACCTCAAGCTGTCAGAATTTGTTTTTTAAAAAATCAAATCATTTCCTTCTATGATAAGTCACAAGGGACAAATCTGAAAACATACAAGGCCAAGTCTGAGTTCACTTACACCCTTTTCAACCCCATTAGCTTCAGTGTATTGGCAAGGGTTGTGATTTAACTTGGAATTTGGCCCATGGAAAAACTCTGTTTCCAACATGTTTTTCTTTTTTATTTTTATTATGTATGTTACAGCATTTTTAGTCCATATTTCTTTATCTGAGAAATATTTGAAAGATACAATTTAATTAAGGACATAAAACAGAAATGACCCAATTCATTTCATTTAGAACCTGGGATTCAAAATAATATGCATATCTCTAAACACAAGGCAACGTTCTCTTTCAAAAATGGCTTTATTAAATTACTCTACGTTAAGAGGAGGCTGTCACAAGCCAGAATGTTCTCAGACTCAGAAACAGTCTTTCCAGATATGTCTCATTGAGACACTCTCAAATACAAGCAGAAGGTTTTCTCTCTGTGGGAAGCACATGCAGTGAATCCGGCTCCTAATTCAGCCCAGGCAGCATGGTGGAAAGCACATAACCAAATTTTCACAAACATCCCCAGACTAAGATGTATGAGCTAACCGTGCCTTTCTGTCCATGCTGTTCACGTTTGCTGTTTCCACAGGATTCCCCAGGAACCACACATGCCATTTAAACACCATGACTTCTGTCTTGTCCTTCAGTTTATTTGCTGTACTCCAGAGCTGAGAGCGCAACAGCAACAGGCTGAAAGTGTTGTTCCCAGTGGAATGAGACTTTTGACAAACTATATTCTGAAGTTATACTTATAACCACTTATATTATTATTAGATAGAACACAAAAAGACGTATGTTTGGAGATTTTATGATTGTGTCTCAGATCTCAAGAGTGTTTCAAGAACCTCTTTCTGTTTCCACTGATATATGAATTTCTTTACAAAGCAACCCTACATAAACCTCAGCTGAAATTCCAGAACTCATCTGGTCTTTCAATTTCTCCTCTACAGAAGTTAACCGAGCTACAGACATAAATTGATAAAATAATCCTTTGCAAACCTCAGAGAACGAGGTCTAACAAGATCTTGCAGCTATTTGCTTTTTGATTTATTGGCAATCTAAAAGACCTGTAAACCTCCTACTGCCTGTTCTTAACATTTGCAAAAAGGGACTTTTTTAATCCATTGTAGCAATGACAGCTTACGGTTTCTTATCCTGTTCCTTGGAGTTGGGCCCACTATAAATACAGTAAACAGAGTCCCTTCTCCTTTCCCTGAGGGTTTCTCTGAGTTTACAATCCTATTGTGTTCTTTACTCAGCACACTTCTTTGGTTTAAATAATCTTTTTACTGCCTCCAGTGTTTTGAAGGTTGTGGTGAGAATTTCATTAATCATATATCCTCTAACACATACCTACACAAATGACTTTATAATATCATTGAAATTAGCTGACAGCTAGTAGCATAAATAGCTCAAATGGGGGATTAGCTGAAAACAGATTTGAGACCTAGGTTTTAGGACTGTTTAAGTCATCTTAGTTACTCAGGACAGAGGTTCTTAAACATTGACTTCTTCAATGTAGTGTAATCGTGCACATCTAGTATATCCTATGGAAGATTTCAGAGAGCCCAGATTTTTGCTCATGATTGCATATACTTCAGAAAGTAAGCGAAGAAAGACATTGCACATTGTATATTTCAAATTATTTGGAGAAATGTACTTTTTCAAACTTCTAATTTGCAACTGCTTCCTCTAGAAATATTTAATATCATCCAGGTATTCATTTCTGCTTCTGGAAATGACCCAGGTATGAAAAAAAACATTAAATACCCCAAATCTCTGTCGATGCTTAAAAATATGGCAAGAAGTCTCCTTTTTTAGTTTATGGGTTACTGGGCTTATAGATACATGTCACGGAGAAGTATTTATTTCTTTTCACTTCATCAAAGTGTCTGAACAATTTTCAAAGGTTATAGAAATTAAAATAAAGTCTAGACTCTCTGCTACTGTGCTAGGTTTAACAAGCCCAAAAAATAGTTTGTTCTATTATTAGAAATCTTGAGGTGTTCTGTTTTTCTCTTTTAAATGTCTTACATGAAGAAAGACCAAAGGAAAAAAAAAATGTTAGGTGGATGCTGGACTGAGTGACAGAATTTTATCTGAGAAGAATGACTATGATAAACAGTCAGGAGCAAGAGGCCCAGTGGTGTATTTTTTTCATATCATAGAATCATATAATCAGAGAATAGTTTGGGTTAGATGGGACCTTTAAAGGTCATCTAGCCCAACCCCCGACGCAATAAGCAGGGACATCTTCAACCAGATCTTGTTGGTCAGAGCCCCATCCAACCTGACCTTGAACGTTTCTAGGGGTGGGGCATCTACCACCTCTCTGGGCAACCTGTGCCAGTGATTCACCATGCTCATCATAAAACATTTCTTCTTTATATCTAGTCTAAATCTTCCCTCTTTTAGTTTAAAACCATTAGACCTTGTCCTAACACAACAGGCCATGCTAAAAATTTTGTCCCCATCTTTCTTATAAGTCCCCTTTAAGTACTGAAAAGCCACAATAGGGTATCCCCAGAGCCTTCTCTTCTCTAGGCTGAATAACCCCAATTCTCTCAGTCAGTACTTGTAGGAGAGGTGTTCCATCCCTCTGATCATTTTTGTGGCCCACTTCTGGGCCTGTTACATGATACAGATCATTATTTCAAAGTGTAACATCAGTAAAAGGAAGTTGTATCTATGCCGTAAGGTGGATCTATCTCTTTTCTTGAAAATCTTCAAAACAGAAAAGTAATCAAAACAGAAGTGCCATACCAGTGAGGCTCACTGGTAATTTTGCTGCTGCTCAATATTGTGGAAAGACAATCCATTATATCTCAGATTAGACAGTTTAGCTGCAGCAACATGGGATTTCCCAGTGGTCTTCAATTTGTACTCCATCAGGAGTCATCTGTCAGCAGGTCTTTTATGGCAATGAATCAGAGCAACACCCTTGTGCCAAGACATACCCAGTTTGAGATGCGAAGACTTGTCTGGGGTGAGAAAAGTAATTCAGATAAACCCATTTATACGGCAAAACTCAGTCTGGTGTAACAAGCCCACACAAGGTCCCACAGTGCACTTAAACCTCACTTGAATGAAATTTTACTACACATTCCCTGTGCAGTTGGTGTAGGAACGTATCTGTTACCGTCAAAGGCAAAGTGCAGAGAAGTCAAAGGTCCACAGAAAGCAAATTAAAATAAAGCAAAAGAAAACCAGACACTGAGTCATTCTTCTCCTGTCCAGACCTTCTCCCTAGACACTTCTGTATAGCCATGAGAGTTCAGGGAACTTGGCTGAGAAGGACAGTGCTTTAAGCCCAGTAAAAAAGAATAAAGAGTTTTATGTAACCACTTAATCATGCAGTAAATGAGCTAAAGAACACAGCAATACAGATAGGACATCGTATATTTGTGTACTACCATAGTATAAAATGTATGCAAGAGAGAATTATGTGAATAAAGAATGAAAATAGAAAAGTAAAAATAAACAGATAGTTTTTCAAAAATAACAGTATAGATTACTCTAAAGAAACGCTAAAATATACATCACTTATCGGGACAAAATTCTACATAACATATCTAAGTTCCACAAGTAAGTTTTAAGAAGATTTTCAGTACCAGCAGGCAAGAAACTCTATGGGTATAAAATAAAAGGCAAGAAACACAGCCAGGATGCCATACTCCTCTTTTATTATCTTAGTGAATATGACAAGATATCTCAAGTTACATAAGGTAACTATATATGACCTGCAAAATGTGTCCAAACAGATTGTGGAATCTCCTCTGAGATATTTGACAGTACAAGGTCCTGAGGAACCTGAACATGCCTTAAGTTAGATTTGACTTGAGTACAGACAAGGCTAGATGAACTTCAGGGATCCCTTCCAACCCTAAGTATTCTATCATCTTGATCAGCCAAAGGGTCAGGCTCAAAGAGCTGTAGTAATGGGGTAACATCTGTCTGGCTACCAGGCACTAATGTGTTCCCCAGGGCTCAATTTTAGGGACAGTTCTCTTCAATGTCTTCATCAGTGACCTGTACAAACGTGTTGAGTGCACAATAAGTTTGATGATGATATTAAATTTAGGGGATCCATTGATTACCTTGAGGGCAGACAGGTCATACAGTGAAATCTTCAAAGATTACAGTGCTGGGCAATCACCAATCATATGAAATTTAACAAGGAAAAATGCTGGATTCTGCATCTAGAATTACGTAATCCTGGATATCGTATACTTTGAGGGATGAGAGGCTGGAGTGCAGCCCTGCAGAAAGGGATCTGAGGATTTTGGTTGATGGTAAGCTCAATATGAGTCAACAGTACGTCCCGGCAGCCAAAAGTGCCAACTGTATCCTGACAAGCATTAAGTACAATATAGTTAATCAGTCAAAAGAAGTGCTTGTCCCGTTGTTAGCATTGGCAAGACCTAACCTCAAGTACCATGTGCAGTTTTGGGGTCCACAAAATAAGAAGTATATAGAAATATGAGAATGTGTCCAAAGGAGGTCATCAAAGATGGTGAAAGGAATAGATGGCATGACTTCTGGAGCAGCTGAGGATACTACACTTGTTCAGCTTAGAGAAGAAGAGGCTGAAGGGTGGCCTTATTGGTGTCTACAGCTTCCTCATGAGAGGAGGCAGAGAGGGAGGTGCTGAACTCTTTTGTTTGGTGTCTGGTGATAGGATGCGAGGGAATAGCTTAAAGCTGTGTCAGGGAAAGTTCAGATCATCTATTAGGAAAAAGTTCTTTACAAAGAGGGTGGTCAAGCACTGGAACAAGCTCACCAGAGAAGAAGTCATGGCCCCAAGCCTGTTGGTGTTCAAGAATTGTTTGGACAGTGCTTTTAGGTATATGGTTTATCTTTTAGGATGCCCTTTGGGGAGTCAGGAGTTGGACTTAATGATCCTCATGGGGTCCCTTTCAGCTCAGGGTATTCTGTGATTCTACAGTTCTATGATTCTGTTCTGTTTTCAAGCTGATTTTCACACTGAGGAATATTTTGATTCATGTCAGCCTCTCACCTTCAGTGTTTTCTGATGTGATAAATCCTATTTACTCTAGCCGAAACTAAATGAGCTTAAGCAACAGTACCACTCAGATTCTTATCTTATTCCACTTCCAGTGTAACACTAAATGCAAAATGGAGACCTATCTGAACTGTGTTGGTATTAAATAATAGCTCTACATTTTGCAGAGGGAAGGTGTGGTGTTGGTCCCTGGTAACGCATTTCACCTGGTCACTGTTACATGCAAATAGAAAACAGCCTCCACTGTTAAACCTCCACCTCCTCACTTGGCTGTGGGGAGCAGGTTTATCCCAAGGGCTCTGCTGATATACTTCTTGAGGCACACATTTTATCTACCCAGGGCAGTGCCGTGCAACCAGATTCGAAGCTGGGGTCCACCAGCTCCATCCTTACTTCCTGCACAGCAGCTTTCCAGAGGCAAAGCAGAGCTTTTCCTGCATGCTGGTGTTGGGCTGAATTTGGGAGACTGCCCGTGGAGGGCAGCTCAGCTTCTGCTCTTTCCTAAGGCCTCCTCAGTGATGCACATACCTGGAGAGAGTTTACCTCACTTTGAATCTCTGGTTCCTGGGGACAGATTGGATGTCTGTTAAAAATAGAAAAGATAAAAATAACTTCATGTTCACTGTTGTGTGTTGGGCTGCACACTGTTTCTCACTGATGGATAAGTCAAACAAGCATTTCAGGGTGCAGGCCGGGAAGTACTCTGCAGCCCTGCCATCGGGATTTACCCAGGGATGTAAAAGCCATGACAGGGCTCATGACTTGGGTTGTATCACAGGTTTAACATTCCCCGAATTCTGCTCTTTCTCATCTCTCTACAATGTCACTGTTCCAACAGCAGACATGTCACTTCCTTAGCATAATCCATAGGCTTTGTCAGGAAAGTGAGTTTTGTAAGGTACATTTTTCTTAAATTGAAGTTTACACAGAATCCAGATATCTAGTTTCCTGGGCATCTCATTAAAGATGCTGAAAATATCTGAAAAGTTCCTGCCTGCTCCTACAGAGGTGATGTTATTCATACTCCTATGATTATATAGACTTACATATATGTAAATGCTTTATTAATAACTAAGCCATCAATATATGAGGCTCAAGCAGTGTTCCTACCTTTTATAGGACATGTATATTATGGCTTGCATTAGAAAACAGCTCCTTGGCAAAATACTTTTTAAGTAATACTGCACCATGAAATAGCTGCTGTATTTCATAGAATTCTAAAGAAATCTCCATGCTGTACAATGCATAGTACATACACTTAAGACCTTTATGCTTGTAAAAGCCTCTGGGATTTTCAAGAAGAAAGGAACTACAAAAATAAAACTCAGCACTTAGAGCATCATATGATCACTTCAGAAAAAGCTATAACAATTTAAAATTGATTTTATCCTTTAGCTGGATCTTACCTCCCTTCATCTGAATCACTGCAACATACATTTTGAATGCTCATAGTCTGCTCCCATGCAAAATAATCCAGGTTAACCTGAACCACCCTGCCACAAAGAAGAATCTCCATTTGTTTAGGCTGGAGGTTCAGAAAATGAAGACTGAATTTTCCAGTACTTTGTACAAAACCACATATAATTACTGAGGAAAACTGGGTTTTATCCTTGAGGCTAAATTTATGTCACCTTAACTGTACACTAGGGCCACATTAGCTAAAAGAAATAAGTTTAACCAAAAAAAAGGAGAATTTAAGGAGAGTTTGAAATTTATTTCAATAAAATAAAGCCTGCTGAAGAGTCACCACCAGCTAATACATTATCATCATATGTTATTACGTGCTTAAGATAGCAGCATTTAGAGAACTTGTGTTCTTTGTATTATTTTAATCAGAATATTTAAAATCATTCTACAGTACTGTTTCAGCCAAATACTATGTCAACATCCACATTGATGTGTATTGAATGTGCATCTTACCTTTTTACAGTTACCAGCAGAATCGAGCTACATTATCAGCTCCATAATAAAATACTCAGAGAGGCAGTTCACATTCTTTCATTGCACTGTACGAGTTAACTGGAGGAGTGTAAATATAGTAAAAATGTAACTAAGTGTACACAATTTGAAAGCTTTTAATTACAGTGGGACTTAAAAGAAAATTCTCAGTGGGAGTAAGCCTTAAGGTCTCACAGAAATGATACCTCATACTTTATGAAACATAAAATACTTCATCATCAGAGACTTAAAGATCACACTAGGAAAGAATGAGGTAAACATTTCATACATGGAGACTATGATCACCTTGTGTCTTGCATCAGAAAGATATGTACTTCATAGTTTGAATATAAATACTAGCACGTTACATTTTTTTATTAAAGCCTTCCATGAAGGGTTAGATAACTAAAACCACTTCAAATTACCTCTAGAAGGTTTTCATCTAGGATATCAGTTCAAAGTTCAACATGAATCGGGCAGTGTTAAAATGCTGTGGATATCAATCCAACGTAGATCAGGAAACCTGAAAATACCATTGGCGTTCAAAACATGTTCAGATTTATAAATTTTATGCCGCTAAAGTAATAAGGCTGTTCCCCTTTCCAGAGACTGTTATGCATACACCTCATTCTTGTCTCAGGATGGTGATGCCAGGACTCAAGCCAGGGCCTTGTTAGTGAACTCATCATTTCTCTGCTGCCCTAACCCCCATAGCAATTAACTCTGCCTTTCATAAGATGTGCTGAAACACCTCTTGAGGGTGGCTTTTTCCCTTTCTTTCTCACAGATGAGCCTGTTGCACAAACGTGTCTGAAATTCCCACTGTGTAAATCCCAGATGAAAACAAGAGTGAAAGTGCTGTGCAGAGTACATCCAGTGGATGTGATCAGCCTGGATGTGTGGCACCAATCCGTATAATCATGCAGCGCACAGGCGCATGTAGCCTTCACAGTAAGGCGAGTCTGACACATCCTGGATGTGCTGGCCTCACTGAGACTCTGCAGAGAAAGCCTGTACCTCCCATGCCACCCATCCAGCATGCCCCGAAGACAACACGGTTGTCGTGCACCCACAGCAAACTGTCTAATACTGACCTTGTAAGTTACATGGAAAGCAATTTCACAAGCCATCTTGGTATTTGCTCAGGCTACCTGAAGTCACAACAGCTAGTTTGAGCTATTGCTTTCACTGAGCTGAAATCCAAAAATTCTGGAAAAATTCCTCCTTTTTTGATGAGAAACAATTTCCATTGCCTGCTAAAAAATAACTTACTAAAAAATAAGCTTACTACACGCTTAGTGCATGTAGGGCATTTTTACTGTTAGAGTAACATCTCATCAATCTCTGTAAGCAGCTTTTCATCTATTTCTGCTTTTGCTGATCTAGTCTAATGAAAATAAATGGGGTATAACATTTGCCTTTTCGTTGTCTCACTATGCATCTTCCCCAAAGCAAAACCTGAGCTTTTAAATTTTTCCAACTCAAAATGAACTTCCACTGCTGTAACATCTGAACGTGCCTAAACGGAGCACATGTACTGTCTTACAATGCATATGTGCACACATACACACACAAAGCTTTTTGTACTGATGTAGAGGCTGCTTGGTGAAATGAATTACAGGTCACAGCCCTCTTTCAGTGAACACAGGTCAAAGAAAATTTGACACTGATGTACACATGCCTTAATAATGTAGGTATTTTCAAGTAATAATGTGTGTAACCTTGCCCATGATAAGTTCCTTCTATGCTTATGATACCATTCTGTTCCTCAAGACCACAAATCTGAGTTTTTTCATTAGTTGAAGTTTCTTTCTTTAAGTGATTCTTTCTTAAACCACAATATTGTTTCAGGTACCGCTGTTGCCAAAATAGCTGTGGTTGTTATAGAGGACTGCAATATAAGGAGTTTATTGCCAACTGGAAGATATTTTGTGGTAACTTTACATATAATACTCAAATGATATTTAGGAGGTACCTTTCCTTCCTAACAACATCTGAGGGCGTATAAGCCACGCATAATAAACTCACAACAGATGTCAAAATAATCCTAAGCAGTTGTAGGGCCTCAGTTAGACTTCTGTGACCAGTTCTGGGTATTCTGCTTCAAATAAAAAAAGATGTGAAACTAGCTATGGGTAGGTAAGTAGATAGGTAGGTAGGTAGGTAGGTAGGTAGGTAGGTAGGTAGGTAGATAACTCCATAGAATCATAGCATGATGGAATGGTTCAGGTTGGAAGGGACCTTAAAGATCACCTAGTTCCAACCCCCTGCCATCCATTTGTATTTACACTCACATACACACACACACGCGTGATTATAAATGTTTTATATATATATATATTAACCTATGGTGAAAGTTTAAAGAACAGGGTGAACAAAGAACAGAAAAGGGCTACTATTTTTCTCTTCCAAGTATTGAAACTCAAGAATAATTCCAGGGAGACAGAGAAAGGTTTTCTTTCAGTAAAAATAACACAGCCCTGGAAGACACTGCAAGTGATGGTTGTAGAATCTCCATCATTATGTATCTTCTAGATGCACTGGATGAAAATCTCCAAGAAATAAAATATATCTCACTGATCTCTCTTGAGCTGGAGAATGGAATCTTACCTTTAAAATTATTTTATGACAAAAAGACAACTGTTCCACCAAGAAGATGAAGTCTCTGAAGTTATTTTTAATTATTTTGATTATTCTGGCATAGATTTAGGAAATTATGTATTTTGCTTACCCGTTCATTTAGCCAAAGAAAGCAATATGGTCTCATCCTCCAGAATCCATCAAATGTGCAAGAGCAAATTGCATGAATATACTAGGTTTCCTTTCAGGCATATCTCTGCAGAACAAAAAGTGCCATAACTCCAAGCTTCTGCAGAATGCTTTTTTTTTTCCACTAGTAGAACCCCACGAAGTATGTTACTCTTTGCACAACCTATTTTTTGCTGCATCGGTGAAATCAGCAAGCCTTGCTTAAACTCTAAAATAAAAAACAGAGTATCTGTAACGTGCTGAATTTATCATTTCCAGAAAAGTTTGTCTTATTGCCAATGTGCTATACTACCAAAGATACAAGCAAGTCCTAGAGTCTGAAGGGGTTGTTTTGTTTTGGTTTTGTGACCTAAATGTTTCTACTGAGAATCTGGGATTTTATGTTCACTGAGATGTTCCAGAATCTCTCTGCTTATCTCCTTCTCCTAAGTAATCTTAAAAAATGTATGCATGTTTTATCATATGACCCCACTAATGATAATCAGTCCTTCGAAGTTTTTCTTCATCTGTTTTGTTTTCCTTATGAGCATTGGAAATCTATAACTACAAAGTTTAATTCTTTGCAGTGGTGGAAGAAAGCCATCTGGCTAGGTTTCTACCAAGTGGAACATATGTATTTACCAGTTTGCTATCTTGGGTACTGTGCTGAATACAAGGAAGAGAACAAAACTACTGCAGATAAACACCTATTCCACCCACAAGGTGTTCATATTAATCTTTTCTCGTCCTGTTGTTATCTGGCTAATTTGTTTTCCTGCATCCCTTTCTGATTTCATGACAGCAGTTTTGAATTACTTCTGAAAAATAGTTGGATTTTTTAGAGCAATAGTAACTCATGGCTAGTTTCGCTTCCAATCACAATGAATAAGTCTGAAGGTAACATCTCCTCAAAATATTGAAAGGTGCTCTACATTCATTTTGCTTATAAAACATACGCTCTTAATTATAACTTTGGAGTTAGTCTTACGTAAGTTTCCATAAAGTCTTAGCGAGATTATTTTTTCTTTCTCAATAACTTCTTCTGAATTATTTTCTTTATTTAAGGGACATATCTTTAACTGGCATTTATCAAATGAAAATATGGTGTGTTTTTCAATTCAGTGTTTCTTACACCAGAGCTTCTTTTGTTTCCTACAACAAAATATTTTATTGAAATCCCATCTAGCAGTACTGCAGTACGTCTAGTGAACCCTTCGTACTCACATAAGCATCCCCCATCTCTCGGGACACCACAAGGGAATGCAACATCCATCCTGAGGCTTTGGGGAAGAAGAATAGCCTCATTGTTATCACTGTGGATTTTCACACCTAAGGACAGCAATGTGTTACTAGGGGTATTATTTAAGAGAGTGCACAGAAGAGTGTATAAGTAGACAAAGATTTTTACAGTATAATTCACAGTGCCACAGACAATATTTCAGTTTGTTGCTGCTGTGTTGTTTCTTCACTATGTCATCTTTTTCCAATCAAAGAGCACACAACTTCTTTTGAAAAAGTTCTAGCATTGCTGCCTCACCCTGATGCTCTTATACTGAAGATTTGCCATTAGGAGTTCAGCAGAGACAGTTTTAATTAAGTGTGCCTTTTGGATGTTTCCTGAAGAGCATTTTGGGCAACGACGCTTCCTCCTCCTGCACTCCAGTTCTTCCTACCAGAGCAGCTGGGTGCTTTTTATTAGTTCCTTGATGGACATGCTTTTAGTATGCTCTAAACCTTTGCCACTAGTGGGAGTGTCTTGTCACATCATTAAGAGAAGTGATAAAACTTGTCCTCTGACAGAGACTGGAAAATTGTTATGCATATTGCATTAAAAGGCTGATTAGGCAATCTGGTTAGGATTACAAAGATAATAGTTCTTTCTAGCACTTTCCCCACTGAAGGTGATCAGCAGAATCAACCATCAAGGAAAACACCAACAGATGCTCCTGTCTTGCATATAGTGACTAATTCCTGGACCACTGCTGTGCAGATAAATTCCTGCAATGATCAGCTGTGACACAAGCTTGTTCCTTTTCTTCTCATCATCACTACACCTTTTCACCAAAAAAATGCTACAGCAGCAGGGTGCACTGCATGTGTCAGCAACATCTTCCTCCTTTCTACCATGAGCTAACTACATAAATGTATGAAAGCTGAGCTTAAGCATGCCACACCACAATGAAACCTAATGTTTGCCAGTAAACCTGCTATCAACCCAAACCCAACTTATCAACCCTATTTAGTCCAGTAATATTTATTGACCCAGAAAAAAACTTAATCATATAGCATGTAAAAGCAGAAACCCTATATAGTTTGACTGACAGCTGAATACACAGCAATAAACCTACCTTTGTTCCTTGAGTTCTGAGTTCTGAACTTTGCACAATCCCTGCTCCCTCTGCCAGACCTGTTAATAAGCATAGTGCCCTGAATTTTACTTACACCAGTTCTGCCATGAATTTAAACTCAATAGTACTAGGTAGTCCCTGAGTTTATCCAGGATCATGAATACAGCCCTAACCTTAACTCAGTAAGAGAAGTTGGATGAGGCAAGAAATCCAGTTCACTGAATACTGCTAGGCTAAACTCGTATCTTAACACCATCCTCAACAAGAGCTCTAATGATACCTGACAGGTCCTGACTATAACAGCACAAGACTGGTCAAGTTCAACACTAATCTGAGTCCACCTGTCCTTTCTTGATTGGCAGTATTCTAGCTCATTGTTCCCTGCTAACCTAGTCCTGAGCTTCCTAACAGTAGATGGCTGGATATCTCAGCCCTGCCCCATCTCACCAAAATTAACAAATTCTTGCCATGATTATATCCAATATACTCCTTTTTGTCTCTGCCTCTGTACTAATATTACCTATGCGATACCAGGCAGTTGTTAGACCTAGTAATAAACTTACTTATTGACAACTATTGGACCACACACAATCCTATTCCCAGCACTAGGCTCAAAGCTAATGTAGAATATCCTCCATATATTTAAGTCAAATTTAGGCATGCCATTTCTCTCCAGACAGTCCCTTGCTGCCACCTTGGTGAAAGAAGCATACCTCTCTTTCCTTCTCTGTTCATATCCTTATGTGATTCAGCCACAAGCAGGAAAAGGAGTGGTGAGAGAAAGCAGGAAATACAGGCAAATCTGGAGTGAAAAAAAAAACAAAAGGAGATTCCCTCTTTGTCCAGCCTCTACCAATGTAAACCATGATTTTCAGTCCAGTCTTCTATCTGTCCTACACCTCTGAACAGTGTTACCAGCACATGACCAGAAATATCCACAGGGAAATAAACCATCATGATTTACGAAATTACTATGGCAGTAGGCTCCAAAATTACTGTAATTCAATGTGATAGATTTATCTAAACCCTAACACAGAGTCTGTCCTTATCCTGAATACTCTCCTGGGTTGTACAACAGGCAAACTTGAAAATTAATCACTGCTGTTCTAAGTCCACTTTGGGATTTGGTTGTTAGTGGAACTCTTAGAATACATTATCTTCAAGCTTATGAAATCTTAGCACTAGATCAGTCAATGTGCAGTAAAACCCTACAGAAGCCCAACTCACATTCTCCTTTAGAGCCTTAAAGGCTAACATTCTTCATACCTTTGGTAATGAGGCAAATAGCACTCTTACTGTTATTCCACATGGTCTGTTTTGAGCCCAAAATGCAAAGCCAGCTCTAAACCTATGATCACAACTACTATTGACTGGCAAATATAACCTATAAACTAAAAAAATTTGAGAGAAAATCTGTGCCCTTCTGGAGAAACAGCTGGAGGCCAAGAAGCAGGACACAAAGTAGTGCAGATGAAGACAGATACCTTTGTTTAGACAATAGAACTGAGCTGTCACTCTCAGTGACATTCATATCTTCTACTATACTAAAGGTGAACCATGACTTTACACGATGCACAGTAGTAACAGGGAATAACATTTCCTGCTTAAACCATGAAAATACTATCAGCTATTGTGCTATGCGTCCTTTTGGGCTCTGGTTTAAACTGTCATTTTTACAGACACTCTAGAGAATCTACTAAACGCCAGCCATAACCCCAAGATTAGATCAGGTTCATTGGTATTATGTGGAACATCACTCCTAATGTTCACATTAAGAAACCAAATGGTTCCTGTTCTAAATTTATTTTGCATTTCAATTGTGCTGATACTGTCACACTGTCTTCACTAGATCAATATACTCAGAGCAGTGACGGTCTTAATTTTTTTTACTGAGAAACCTAATGACCAATGACATATGTACTGTCCCTCCAGAGCTTCTCATTTACCAGTCCTTAACTTAGACTCACACAAAGTTCAATCACATGAATTACATACCAAGCCAGAAATTTAATCACTACCATCTTAAACCTAATTTGAAATCTACATTCAAATGCTGCATTTTTCTCTCTCACTTACTAAAATGTAATGAGTTTCTCATTTACTAAAATGCAACAAAAACCTCAGACTGTGCTCGCTGATACCTTGTGAAACACTTAGAACCACTAGGTAATACAGACTGGAGTAGACCATGGGAGATCTTTATCCAGACTCCCACTCAAGACAGGGTCAATAGTGCATTCAGCCAGCCTGCTCAGAACTTTATCCAGTTAGGTCTGGAAATCTCCAGGGACAGAGATTTCAATCTCTCTTATCCTCACTATGTTTTTTCATAATCTCAGACCTGAGCCTCTCATGTTTCAGCTTCTGCCTGCTGCCTCTTTCCCTCCCACCAGGCACCACTGTGAAGTCCCTAGCTGCATCTCCTCGATCCCCTCCCATCAGTAGCAGGGTTGCTGTTAGGTGCCACTGAAGCCATCACTTCTAGATGAACTAGCCTTAGTCCCACAGCCTCTCCGCACAGGGGACAAGTTCCAGTTCCCAGCGTTGCTCATCATATTCTGCACATCATATTCAAGATGTAGTATAACCCAAGTGCCGACTGAAGGGGAATAATCATATTCCTTGACCTAGTGAATACGTTCCTCTTGAAGTAGCTCAGGGTGCTATTTGCCTTCATCATTGCCAGGGTTCACTGCAGGCTCAGTTTAGCTGACTTCCTCATCAGGACACGTAGATGTGTCACTTCAGAATTTGGTTTGGTGTTGAACTTGGTAGTGTTAGGTTTGTGGTTGGACTCGATGATCTTCAAGGTCTTTTCCAAATTAAATTAAAATGATTCTATGAAAATGATTTTAGGACCTGCAGGACCTTCTCTGCAGAGTTGCTGCCAGGGCAGACAGCGTATGCTATTGCAGTTATGGAGCAGGACTCTGCACTTGTCCATGCTGAATTTCATGAAAATCTTGTCAGTCTAGTCCTTCCACCTACGCAGCTCTGCTTGTGACAGTATTGACTTCACCCCCGTCCCTCTGTTGTTCAAAACTTGGTGAAGGTGTATTTCACCTTGCCATCTAGGCCATTGATAAAGATGCTAAACAGAACATATTCTAGGATAGACACCTGAAGAGCTCTGCTTTTAACCAGCCTCCACATAGATTATGACTCATTAACCGCTATACTTCAATCCTGATGATTCAGACAACTTTTCACCTAGATGGTAGGCCAGCCACCTAGATTGTAATATGCCATCTTCATTACAAGGATTCTATTCTACAGGAGACAAGTCTTGCTAAAGTCAAGGTAGAGATCCTACAAGATAGAAAACTGCTCCCCTCTCATCCACTTTTATGACAAATTCCTGGTAAATTCATGCTGGCTATTTCCAGAAACCTACTTTTGTTTCATGCATCCAGAAATGGTTTCCAAGAGGAATAATTTTATAATTTTCCCAGGCACAAGACTGACACTATCCAGCCTGTAGTTCCCTGGATTGTCTACCTTGCAAATTTTGAAGATGGTTGCTACATTTCCCTTTCTCCAAACATAATGGAATTTGTTAGACCTTCAAAGATGGTCAAGAGCAGCCTCACAACTTCAGCCCATTCTCTTAGCATTCTCAGCTGCATCCCATTGGGTCTAGACTTGTAAGGGACAAGGTTTATCAAGATGTCCTTGACTCAATTCTCTTCCACTACTGGTAGCTCCTTGATTTCTTGAACCTTTTTTCTAGATGCAAGACCTTCAGAAAGACCTTGTTGGTGAAGTATGAGACAAAGAAGGCATTATATGACTCTTCTGTCAGCAAATCATCTGCTTCAGTCAGCAGTTTGTTCTTTTACTTTTAGTTAGGGGGTAGAAGTTCTTCATGCTGCATTTCATGTCCTTTGACAGTTTCAGCTGTAGCTGAGGTTTTGCTTTCCTAAGAATATCTTTTCGTGGTCAGGAAATGTTTCTATAAACTTCAATTACAGTCTTTCCTCCCTTCCACCTTCTGTATACATCTTTTTGCATTGCAGTTCAGTCGTAAGTTCCCTGTTTAGCCGCACCAGTCTCCTGATCAGGTATTGTCCTGAATGTTGGGATAGGCCTAGCTTGAACTTCGAGGGTGCTGTCCTAAAGAACTGAGCTCCTTCATCCTTCAGAGCTGTAGCCCAGTTTCCTGAAGAACTAAAATTTGTTCTCCTGGAGTCCAAGGAATTCTACACTGCTATTTGACTTCCTCACCCTTGTCAGGATCTTGAAATCCATTGTTTCATGTTCACTACAGCCCAAGCTACCACTGAGAGTACTTTCCAATACCAGTTCCTTCATTCATGAGTCACATCTCCAGGACAGCATCACCCCAAACTGTCCCAACAAAAATCTAAGTTAAAAAGTACACGATAAATAATTGCTTCCCCCAGAAATGTTTTGGGCACTGTTTTAAGAATATTGTTCTGTCTGCCTCAGTGGTGACCTACTTTGAACCTTTTATAAGTTTCACACTGAAAAACTAAATGGCTTATTCTGAAGTATTCCTTCAGCATATTCACAAGTGTCCCAAAATTCTTCACATTACATTACGTTTAATTGTTTAATAAGTAAGGCAAAAGCCGCGCATGCAAGCAAAGCAAAACAAGGAATTCATTCACTGCTTGCCGTCAAGAGGCAGAGGTTCATCCATGTCCAGGAAAGCAGGGCTCCATCACGCATAATGGCTACTTGGGAAGACAAACACCATAACTTTGAATGTCCCTTCCTTCCTCCTTCTTCCCCCAGATTTATTTATATTGCTGAGCATGACATCATATGGTCTGGGATATCCCTTTGGTCAGTTGGTGCCAGCTGTGCTGGTGCTGTCCCCTCCCAGCTTTTTGGATGCCACCCACCTTCTTGTTAGCAGATCAGTATGAGAAGCTGAAAAGTCCTTGACTGCTTAGCAACAACTAAAATATTAGTGTTTTATCAACATTATTCTCATCCTAAATCCAAAACACAGCTCTATAGCAGCTGCTAGTAAGAAAATTAACTTTATCCCAGCTGAAACCAGGACAATCACACAGTGTTCCTCAGATTGTCACTTCTCATTTTATTCCTGAGAAACTTCATGACAACTTTCCACACTTTTTCTGGGATACATTTACAAGCCACTCCTAATGTTGTGTTGTGGGCATGTTTTGTTGCTTCAGGAATTCCACTCCTTCCTATGGCATATAGTCTAAACTCTCCGCTTAGTTGCAGACTTGTGGTCTCTCACTAAATCTGGGCTTCCCTCAGGCTCAGAAATACCTTATACCATTTTCCTTTTTTTGTCACTGAGAATCCAAATGACTAAAATCCTGTTTTCTTTAGGGTAATCTTTTCAAAGACCTTCTTACTCTCATGCCTTAATTTTCTAATTTAATCAACTTAAACCATAACTGAACCCTAACTCTAAATTTCTACAAGACTCTAGACACATTTAAATGCTTTCTTCTATTCAGCGAGAAATCTAAAAATGGTTTTCCCACACTTTCTTCCAGTTTTGCTTCACCACTGAACATTCACTGTCAGTCCAAGGAATTTTATCACTTTGTTATCAAGATACCTGATGCCAAATGTCTCAATATTTTTTATCTTTTTTCTACGACCTTCTTATTACACAGCCACAGCTTCTAGTTTATTCATCTTTAAACTGAGTTTAGTGGCACTGCTAAATTTTCACTGAAATACTAAACCCCGGCTACTCTGAATTCATTTTTGGCCTTGTCTGAAACTCGTTGTTCTTGGCTTTTTATAGATCCTAGTTCATAAAGCCCAGATCTTAAGTCTTTTTTGAGATTGAACTCAGTAACATGCTGGAGAAATCTGTTTCTCATTTTATCTTTGAAAAACTCAATAATCATGGTCCTAAATGTAGCTTGATGTTGTCTGCCAGTATGCTCTCACTGTAGTTCCGTAGCTTCAGTTTATCTAAGTCATAATCCTTACCGTATTCCTAGACAAAATGATAATCAAATGACATTCCTATTGTGGACAGGGGACAACTGAACCACTAGTGTTCTAACTTTTGGACTCCACTTCTTAAAAGTTTATTTTTAGTATAAAAAAATTCTAATCATTAAAGGTAAACCATAACCCTTGATTTTAATGAGCCTCAGTAACAACATCTGGGACATTATTCATCTTTTTCTGATGAGAAATTTCCTTCTGTAATATGCTCTCCCACAGCACTGTTGCTGTCAATTCGTAGTTCCATTTTATTAAACCCTAATTCCAACCATAGGCTTCCACTAGCTTCACTGGTGTTCTCCAAAGGTCACTGCCAATTTTCACTACTGTGACAGCCAACAGTTAGTATTTTAATTTTCCTCAAGATCTGTTTTAAGATTACTTTGGGATCAACTTTCAAACAAATATTCTCATTATTATTATGTAGTTTACTAAGCTCTAGCTTCATGATACCTGATAGAAAGATGCTCCTGGCTCTGACTCCAGGCACGTTAAGTTTGCTGTCTTAAAATAGCTTCATGTCTTACTTCAAAGAGCACTTTTACATCGTACCAGATAGGATGGTTACTCAGTCCTAATTTGTATTCTAGACCCTGGATTTTAAGTGGAATTAATTAAATGTAATGAAATTCCTAATTTTCTCACTGAGAAACTGAATCACTATTGCCTTGAAATAACATTTTTATTTTATTTTATAATTATTTATTTACTTACTTTATTTTTTACTTTTAATCTACCAGCTAGATACTTAATCAAAACTAGGAATTCCTGCAAATCTAGGGGAGGAAACCTCCCCAGACAGACAAAGAGATACACAAACACACATGCATAGACACACACACAGACACACACACAAAACTACCTGATCAGCACATTTAGGACTAAACTCTCACGCCATGCTAAACTTTCTAGTTCATTGACTCGCACAGCTGCAAGATCTAAATGCTCTTAAACTATCCATAGTCCCAAGATGGCAGCCAATACTGGATACATAAAAGGCTTAAACAATTATTTGATCAAACTCTGTTGCCTTGAATTTCAGCACTGAATGTGGTGCAGAAACTGCTGCTACTCAAGCTCTAAATTAACACAGGTGGCCTATTAAAAGAACAGAATAATACTTCAGTCTCTTACTAGGAATTCTATACATTCTGTTGCTCTACCAGCAATAAATCTGCAGCTTTGTGGGAACAATTTGGGATTGCCTAGACATGACAGAAGTAAAAAACTGAGACAGTCACATAGGTTTCAAAACCAAAAATAATAGGTTTCTGACAACAAGATTCACACTTCAGCATTTTGTAACTCTCTTCAGCTTTTTCTTTGCTCAGATGAGCTGTGACATTGCTAAACCAAACCTTCACTAACACAGAGATCACCGTATCTGACTTCAATGCCCTTGAAGGCAAGTTAGCAGTATAACATGATAAACCACTTCAGCATTAGAAATATAGTTTGCGCTTACATTTTATTTCTTTTTGAGCCTTTCAATACAAAGGTGAGAAATCATTTCCTAGGAGATTTGGGTTTATGATCCCCTATCTTTATCTTGAGCTACCCTATCTTACACTCTTCACTGCCTCGTTCTATGGATTAAAACTATTCTGGTGAGTGACTGATAAAAGTGATCTAGCAGTCAGAATTAAGATTCAAAAGAAAATATGCAGCACACTCGATCAATGAATTCTACAATTTAGAAATATAAAACCATGACAAGTAGCTATTTTGAACCATTTTCAGACTAATTACTTCGTATAATTTACCGTATGTGAGCATTCCTATAGCAAATAAGAATGATTTAAAACATTCATTTTGTTTTCAAATTAACTGTTTATCGCAATCTGTTCTTTCCGTCTCTATTTGACCTTCAGTTTCTATGCATCAGTATTCCTGTGCCACTGTGATGTCATTGTGAGATGACTTCAATTACCTGTAAGCGTGCAAAAGCTATAACTGAGACTTGGTTACATGTCTGCAAAAAGTCTGAAGTCCTCAAATATAAGATTGCGCTTAATCTCCATATGCATCCATACTGGTAAATCATACTCCAAAAAAGCAAACTCTTAACTTTCAAGAGTTGCAATTATTACACATCACACAATTGAGGGAAAAGGTCTGAGATCCCAATGAGAAAAACATGCTTAATATTTAAGAAAGTGCAATATAGTACATAGGTGACATTTGAGATGGGATAGGAATGGTTAGACTTGTCTCATAAATCATTACAAACTACATTCAAAAAAACAGAGGAAAAATTCAATTTTGTTAAAATGCATCTTGCCAGATAAACCAGAAGTTTTTTAAAAGAAAAGTACAAAAATTAGAGGAAAGCAAATACTGTACGAAAAGTTTCACTTTGTGGATTGCCAAATTTTCTGTTCCTGATCTGTTGTGGCATGGAGGTTGTTGTCCTTTTGTTTATATTTACCTTTATATCTGCCCTACTACAAATTTTTTGAATGAGCAAGTCCTCAGGTAATGCAGTTTGTACTTTGAAGCACTTTATACAGAGAAGGAGGAAACTGAAGTCCGTGGGCTGGCGCAAGAAGGAATAGCAGAGGGGAATAAGGACTATAAAAAGAGTTTGCTTTGGAAAGTAAGGACAATCTAAAATCTCATCATCGTGAGTTCTAAATAAAACATGGATCTAAATGCACGGTAGCCCTGCACTCACTCTTCTGTTCAGCAGGAGAAGGTAGAAGGATGGAGATTGTTTGCCAGTAGTTAATCATACTGCTCATTGCATTTCTGAGAGGACCGCTATGACGAGCTGTCTGAGAAGTAACATTCAACAAATCTAAAGTATTCTATTTTATGAAGGAAGGACTAGATTGTATTCTTACAATGAATAGAGAGGTTTTTCTTAATTATTCTTTTTTTTCTCACTCTGCAGGATGGAAAGAACTTCTACCTTCATCAGGCACAAAATATGGAAAGGTCCTTCGAAGACTGATATTACAAACGTGGAACAAGCCCAAGTGCTGTTATTGTTTGCACTACGCTTGGATACTACACTTATTTGGCTTTCTTGCATATAATGCCTTTGTCAAACAAAGACTCAGCTGATAAGAAACAGAAGAGAAATCAGCTCTGAAAGTTACTAATTACTGTTATATTATGTATTTGCACTTCTACCAAATTGATAAAATTTGGTAGTACTAAATACCTTTAGTATTCCTTTCTGTGCTGCTGGGGGCAAAGTCCTCTGATGATGTACAGAGGCCCTCCTTTTTGCCTCTGCCATTCAGCAAGGCTCCTCTTGTCTCTGCCTTTGTGATCTACTGCCATGAACAAGGAAGGCAGTTTCCAGGCTCAGTGAATTCTTCTTTAGGAGAGATCCTTAGAGTCTTTTCCTAGCAAGCAACTCCTCACAGAGGACTTGAAATTGATTTGTCATCCATTTGGATTCTTTTTCATATGTTTTGCGCTTTTCTGGTTTGAAAAGTTTTTTCCTACTTCCCCTTTGGCATAATCAGGTCCCTTTAAAATTGATTACAGAAAAGAACAAAAGAATGCAACTAAGCATAACCATGCTAAATCATCCCAGCAGTGGGGCATTCAGAGACGAATTGGTCTCAATTAGTGCCTTGCACATTTCTGTACTGCCCAAATGCTCTTGTCCTTTCTTTACTTTCTAAGGAGAAGTAAAAAAATGCATCAGGGAGTACTATCACGAGCAGTAATTGTTACTACTAATGCATGCCTTTTTCATTAAGTGTTCAGCTTTGGCAGAACATGGCTCTACTAACCTCCTATTCCAAAATATTAGAACTCATATGTAATTAAAAGTGCATATTTATTGTTAGACGCATTATTCCCATTAATCAATGTAGGTAAGCAAAAAAGAGAAGATCTCAACCAGTGGGAGGAAAGACAAAAAGATATTTGAAACACCCTCAACCAGTGGGAGGAAAGACAAAAGAATATTTAAAACACTTCAAGAAGATAAGTTTAACCTTAGAAGACTAAAAACGGTCTATTAAGCTGATAGAATAACCAGAGAGTCACTCTGAGATCTCCTAGGGAATGAATAAGACTAGGAAATGCCAAATATGCGGTCTTTCTTTTAAAGGAGCCAGAACTTAGATAATTAAGTTAATTGGAATACCTGGAAACATTTGAGAGTAAATAAGCTATTAGTAGGCAAATGAAACAAGCACACTGAGATGAGTTACAGCGGAAGTACATTTAGTTTAAAAAAAAAAAAAGCTAAATGAAGGTGGTTTTCTTACACAAGATTCTGAGACCTGGGAGTGTTTAGCTGGGAGAAGAGAAGGCCCAGGAGGATCCTGATGAGGGTGGAGCCAGACTCTTCACTGTGATGACCACTGGCAAGACAAGAGGCAACAGGCACAGGCAGAAACACATGAATTTCCGCGTAAGTATGAGAAGATACTTTTTTACTGTGCAGGTGGTCAAACACTGGCACAGGTTGCCCAGAGAAGTTGCAGAGTCTGCCCTTGGACACATTCCAACTCACCTGGACATGCTTCTGTGCAGCCTGTTGTGGCTGACCTTGCTCTGAGCAAGGGTGGGACCGGTGGATCTCCACAGGCCCTGGGCAGCCTCAGCCATGCTGTCGTCCTGGGACCTGATAGGATAACAGGTTTTATGAATATTAGTAAGGTTTCTGAAGTTATTTCCTGTGGCATTCTCATAAACAAATTAAAGCTACAGGAACATAAAGAAAATCTTCTAACGTGAGAACAGATTCAGTACTTCCACATTCAGTGGAAAGTCATTGATGTTTCACTGAAACAATGGATAGACCTATTTAATTGGATTTTGTGGAGCCTTGATTTGGGCCTGCACCTAGTTCCTGTCTCATAGATGAATTGAGTATAAGACAAGAAGACGTTCTTATTACATAGGAAAACATATTGACAGAGAATCTAAATATATTTACATGTAATATATTCTATGTAAATATACTTACATTACATATTCAAAAGGAAAAAAGCAAGGATGAAAAATTATAATTGCAATTCCAAAAGATGTTGACAGCTCAGAGAAACAACTTAAAACTAAGATTTAATTCATTAGAAGTCCGTGGTAGTTCCTTAGAGAGGAACAAACTGTCTGGGAAGCAATTCTTCAGAAATTAAACATAGGTTATATATGACTAGAAGATGAGCTCCAGTTAGCAAAGACCTTCTCTCAGGTAAGGTAAACGTTAGGTTGGAATGTATAAATAGGAGTACAGAATGCAAGATAAATGAATTAACTCTTCCACTCTGCTTCGAATTGGTAGCACTTAACCTAAAGCATTAGAGCCGTTGATTCTGAAGGGAAAAAAAAAAAACAACTTTCATTTCCATGACACCTTGATTAACAGGGCTGTCATGATTATTCACTTTCCTTCGTAATGCAAATATGGAAAGCATGAACTCACTGGTATGGATTTAGTATTCAAGCAATTTCTTCATAAAATCTACTGCGATAAAAATGTAAGTCTTTTAATATTGCCTCTGATGTCCATGTTCTGAGCTCTATAAGAATAATGAATTCTGTATTATAAGATGTATGTCTTTGCCCTTAAAATGATGCTACATGGATGGGACTTCAGAGACTTTATGTTCAATAATCATTTATTACTGCTCAGTTTTGCATGCAACCATAATAAATTTTGCATGAAGAAAAGGTAAAAGGTGCTTTCTGGAATGTAGTAAAACCCCCACCTTCTAATTTAAAGAAGCAAAATTATTTTTAAAGGAATATTTATAATTTGCTGAAAGGTTTTTTTGACTCATTCTTTACACCACAGAAAGCATTTTTCAGCTGCTAATAACAAAGGAAATATGAGGAAAAATCAAACCAATTGTGTCTTTTTACATATTTTGGCTCAGTTGTCCCATCCTAAGCTAAAAAATAAACAGCTTCTGATCATACATTGGTGCATACACTACAGAAGGATTTACCAAGACTACAACACAGAAGAAATGAAGTTTGACAACTACATGATACTGTTGCATATGACAGCAGGGGAGTGTCTTCTAGGAATGTTTTTTTACTCATGTTTCTGTGTGGTGACACATTCCCATTCATCTGTTTTCTGCTTAGAACAGTGATTAAAAAACTTTAAATTTTTAACTCATAATTAAAAAATAACAATAAAAAAAGATAAACTATTAATCTACCCCAAAATGGGAAAACACTTTCTTCCATGCAATTTTTCTGAAATTTTAATGTTGGCTACTGAAGTATTTAGTTTTTCTGTAATCCTGCTCCTTATTTCCTTCAACATGCACCACTAAATAATTCTGAAACTGGTACGGATGACTCTGAGAAAGAATGAGTAACTCATTGCTGGGTGGAAAAGAGCAGGACAGCATTAAACTGAACAATACAGTCATTAGAACCTCTGGATAAAAACACTTCTTCTGTCCCCATACAATTAACACAGCACTGCCCAATGATGGAACAAATTCAATTCTGGTAAGACAGTTTTATGCTGACAAAACAAAATCCTTAGATTTTTCTACAGTGAAACTTAACTTTTATTGGGGACTCAGGTGACAATTCAAACATCAAAGGAGCTTCCTTCAAAGATTTGCACTTGCCTATAGTTTCCTGCCTTTCCAGTCTTACATTTTCTTATTATGGTGTCAAATCTCCTCAAGTAGTCTCTTAATCAATGTAAGAAGCAAGATTTACTCAAGACAGGTATAGAAGTCCTACTGTTACAAATGCCTAATAGTAGAACTTTGAATCCTCACAATTTAGGGCCTGATCATCACGTAACCCACACTCCCCTATATTGACTACAAGGGGTTTTTGCTCTCTCCAGTGCAGTCTACGAAGCCACGCATTTCACATATAATAACTCAGCTGCAACCACTCTTTCCAGAACAGTAGGTTTCCCAGATGTGGGAAAATTAATTTAGTAAAAGCTCAAGCAAGGACTGTGAATATAGTTTGAATGTAGTTCTGGTAGTTTAAACAATTACCACTCCTCTTCTCCAAGGACAGTTACTGAGGGTAGCAAGCCAAAGAACTCTAACTGACCCATTGACATGGGTGTTTCCATTGCACATGTTTATCTAGACTATTTCAAAATTATCCCAATCCTTTCCATGAACAAGCTATTCTTGCTGATCTTTATGGTGCACCCTGAATTCCGGCAGTCAAAGACAGAATTTAAAGAGGTTTTTTAAATAAATATTTTTGCTATCTCAAAAAAATAAACAACTTGCTCTACATTTTGATCTATTCTCACCTTTTAAAGTATTGTCATATACTAACTGAATTGTGAGGATGTAGAATTCTTGTAAAGAATAACATAAAAATAAAATATAATAATAGGTTTAGTGTCACACATAAGTAAAGAAAGGAATGCGTTCACCTTTTTTTCTTCTCTGAAGACTTACTTGTGGGAATTCAAAATCCACTGATGCACTGTCAATAGAAATTAGAAATATCTAATAAAATGGTCTTTGTGAGGACAGACCAGCTGCTGGAGCTCTGTAATATAGCCAGAATCAGCAAGGATGTGGAATAAAGCAGCTGTGCCTTTCAGTTGGTTTACTCAGTTATCACTGTTAACATCTATAAGAGAGGAAACAAGCACAGGCACCATTTGAGTTTCTACAATACAACTGTTTGCTTGATTCTCTCTTCCCTGTCTCTGAAGCTGATCCATGTGTCTTATGGAAAGATGGGGGTAGGGCATGTTCTTGGGGGTAGGGTTGTTGGAGCAAGACCAGAGAAGGGCCATAAAAATGACCAGAGGGCTTGAACACCTCTCCTATGAAGGCAGGCTGAGAGACTTGTGGTTGTTTAGCGTGGAGAAGGCTCCGGGTAGACCTTATAGCAGCCTTCTAATACCTAAACAGGGGCTACAGGAAAGATGGGGAGGGACTAGATGACCTCCAGAGGTCCCTTCCAACCCCTACCATTCTGTGATTCTGTGATTCTGTGACTCTTCGTCAGGGAATGTAGTGATTGGACAAAGGGTAATGGTTTTAACCTGAAAGAGGGTGGATTTAGAATAGATATTAGGAAGAAGTTCTTTACTGTGAAAATAGTGAGGTACTGGAACAGATTGCCCAGAGAAGCTGTGGATGCCCCGTCTCTGGAAGCATTCAAAGTCAGGTTGGACAGGGCTTTGAGCAACCCGGTCAAGTGGAACAGCCCATGGCAGGGAGGTTGGAACTAGGTGATCTTTAAGGTCCCTTCCAAACCAAACCAAACCAAACCATACCAAACCATTTTACTATTCTGTGATACTGTGATTCTATTTTGTTGCTTCTATTCCACACTTAGATTCCTTTCTCTGTTCCACAGAAATGGAGAAAACATCAATCTTTTCTTCTTGTGATAGCAAGGGAAAACAAACTGGTTTTTAATATGCAATCACTCTGTGCATTTGTGAGTCACACAGGGAGCTGTTTTCGATCTCAAAGTTAAAATGAGTTACCAAAAAAGAAGTAAGAATATTGTGATATTTTTAAATGTAAAAATCCTATCTACAGCTAAACAAACTAGAAACAAATGTTCCATAAACAATAACACAGAATTTATACCTGAGAAAAATTTTTGAAGAGCCTCTTTGTAAGGACACTAATCATTCCTAATGATGAAAAGAGCCATCTGAGATAAAGCACTGGAAAGGCTGTCCATGCAATGGTCCTGAATGCTAATGAGCATTGCTTTACATAGAGGACAGTGCTGAACTTCAGAAATGAAGCAAATGATTCCTCTCCATTGCTGCTGACAAATATTTCAGCCATAAGACCTGATTAAGTACTAATTGCTGCCCGGCAGTGAATACTTTCTGTGGCATCTTGAAATGAAAATGAGGATGTGTAACCAACCAAGAAATTCACTAGCTTGGCAATGACCTGTTCAGAGAACCTGATGGACATTTAGTGATACTTTTAACTGTTTTCATGCTGCAGTATTTTTTAAATTCTCATCATCTGAATGGAAAGATTCTGTAACAGAAAAACCTTTCTCTGACTCCTTTGTTTAGAATTTCCATAAAGTAAATGCCATTCCAATTTTGCTTATTGTTTTGAAAAACATTTTGTCATATGTAACATAGTATGAATCAATATGGCTTGAAGAAAAAAACATTAATTAACCACTTTTTTTAATTTGTACTTATTAAAAATTCCATCACACAAGTGTACCCAAATAACATTTAAAATCAAAATATGAGACCTTTAATGAGTAGGTCAAATTACCTACTGTAGATAATTCTTCTGACAAGTGCAGTTCACTTCTTTGTTCATAAATCATTCATGAATCCACCCCAATTATATATACATAAGTTGGGAAAGATACATGAGTAATTATAAATAGATATTAACCATCCATGGGCATATCCTGAACAGATTATGCAAACAAATTTTGGCTGCTGAGTTGTTCACATAATGGTGCCTCCATCTGTTCCAGGCATTTCAGTTAGTTACATGGAACATGGGACTATTGTTTCTGCTTTCCCATAAGAGGACAGGAAACTGATGCAAGCCAATAGAAGAACAGAGAGAACAGCAAACATTTTTGTCCATTGCAAAATAATCTGCTTCCACCGACTTTAATGTAGGGAACAGTAGTTCTCTGAGCCCTTCAATGTGCATTTCTAAAATTATCAGAGCAAAAATGCCTGTATTTAAACATTATGGAAGCACAAGAATGCTTACGTAGAGAATTTTAAAAATCTGAACCCATTCTATAGCACAAATAGGTACATAATCTGTCCAAACCAACAAATTGCAATGCAGTTCATTTTCATTACATTCTTTTCATCCTTGGTAACAGCTCCAAATTTCCCTGTCTGCTCATCCCTTTCCTTATTGTTGTGAAGAACAGTATTTCATGACACTCTGTTTTGTGTCCTTTGTTTATAATCTTGCCTTTCAGCTTTGGAAAAAAATGTACTTAACATGTACATGGCTAAAACAGATAACATCTTTCTGTCTCTAATTTCTCAGGACAGTGTGTAGAATAGTGTATTTCTTACTTCTCTAAAGATGATTCTTCCCTGGATTCTAATGTTTTAACATTAATCAGTTTCAGTTTGCAATTTCTATTCTAAGTGTTTCTGAAGCTAGAAAGTCTTCCCAAGAAAGTCCTGTGTATGTTGAACTGATGCGACATTTTCCTCCCACCCTGGCCTTGGCTTCCTACCTAAAATTTGGACTTCTCTGGAGAAATAAATCAGTTATATTTCCTGGAAAGCTAAGAGAAAAAAACTCCACCTATTCTGTCAAAATCACTCTGTCAGAGTGATTCTTCAGAGATGAAGAATTGGACAATTTCCATACTGAAGAAAACTCTCATAATTAGTTGCCCGCCAAATGCTGACATTGCAGTGGTCACTTTTATCTAACATGAACTAGAGAGACCAGAGAGAGTGATGATGTTAGTTTTAAAGCAAGTAAGCAGCTACGGAAGACCTGCTCACAAAGATTTGCCATGGATTTCCATTTTAATTATGATTTCTCAAATTGATATGGTTTTGTTGATATGTAATGATAAACAGAAACATGTCTGAAACTAAACTTCCCGCCACACATAAAATCATTGAATGTTTTCCAGCCTTGGAAAGTTACAGTTGTGACTAACTTGATCTTGGGTGGGCTACCATACCACCTGTGGGGGAGGCTGGAGGAGGTGGCTTCCCAAAGTTCCTCCAGTTCCGTGATGTTGACCCTAATGTGCTATTACTACTCTCCAGCAATTTGTAACCATTCCTTCAGCTGAGAGACAATAATTCACTGTGGAAGTGCATTTCAGTACAAAGTAAATCAGACCCATGTAACATGCTCATAAGGGTGGTTTTAGCAAACCTGTTCCACTTTGCTCTGAAATGGACTAGAAATGCTCATGTCGTCAGTTATTAGTCCCCATAGCTGAGGCTCCAACAATTTCAAACAACTGAAGGGTATTAATGAATAGCCATAGGGAAATGACATCTTAAATTGCTACATCTATTTCAAAAATGAATGTACGACTGTGCCCTAAGGTTCTCAATTTCAAAAGGATAGATTATGAGAAATTAAGAATACTGGTTGGTAAAGACAGCTGCACTGACAAAAGTACAAAAACAATCTAAAATTTATACCCCAGCCAAGGGGAAAAGCTTCTGTGGAGGGTTTTCAGACCTAATTAGCTAAATAATCACTTCAAAAAGGATATTAAGTGCAAGTAGAATGACTATAAAGATTGACATAAAGGATTGTTCAACAAAGAAACACTAAATTTTAGTAATCAGAAAGCACAGGGAATAGCTAAAAGTCAAGTTGAAACACTCTAAGAAGGAGATTAAAACAGGAAAGAATTGTTTACAAAGAAGGCATAGAACATTCAAGTAAGAAGAGGTTAAAATTAAGGGTAGTTTAGACAAGCTTCAAAAACTAAACTAACAGTTTGCCTCAGTTTCAGCTAGGGTAAGTGTCTGAGTGTGGTATGAGAGACAGGAGAACTAATAAAAATTAAGAAGAAGAATTGCTAAAGTATAGAGTGGAAAACTATTTTAGTTAAAACACAATGCCGCCAGAAGACCTTGACATAAACAGGGCATTGAAGAATCAGTCCTCTACTAGGGGTAGTGGTAACTAATAAGATACCCTTACTTATAGGGATATCAGGGACTCAATAACCAATTTCAAAAAGAGTGATTTCCCTCAAATGTATATTTGTTAGAAAACTTAAGGATTTTATGATGTTCTCACAGCTTCTTGTGGTTCATGTGTATTTTTCCATATCTGTGTAGGTAAAACTTCAGGTGTCCCCCCCTAATACAGACTGATATTCATTTTTAGTTTCAGGTACTTCTTTTCAAATACTCTACTTCTTTTCTTTGTAGAGCA
>VYZM01022904.1:76082-89960 GCA_013398915.1 Dromas ardeola
CAGGCAGTATTATTGGAAAACATGGGCCATATCTAACCTTAAGTTGTCCCCATACAGGTCTCAAGGGATGGGCTGTAGCAACAGTAACAACAACAAACAAGAGCTATATTTATGTCTTCCAAAGAGAGAAGCAGTGACAGACTAGAAAGAGGAAGGACTGCCATTGCTGGGGCTTTCTGTGCTTGGTAGAATGCATAAAAAGTAGAAAAAAGGCGGATTCAACAAGGCCCCACCAGCTGTCCAGAAAGATGATAATCTGCTAGTACAATATTGTGACAAAAGCAGTTGGAAAGTGTGGAGAACTGTTTGACTCCACACCTATAATAATGGTATTACTTAGCATTTATATAGTATGTCTCAGCTGCACAGCTAAAGCGCTTTACAAAAGATAGGGATCATTATCCTAATTTTGTATTTGGGAAATGAGTATGCAGAGAGTTTAAGCCAAAATTTTAAGAGTTGGCTCATTTGGGGGTTCTGAAAAAAACCAAGGGATCTGATTTTACAGAGGCTCCAAGCATCTGCAACTTCAGTTAGAATGGCTGGTAGCTGCAGGTGCTCATCAACAAGGAAATCATGTTGCAATCACATCAGGTTGAGGAGTTCAAACCCCTGTATCCCAAATTAGTGGATGCTTTTGTGAAAGGTAGACTGTCTGACCTGTCAAATGTTGCTTGTAAAACTGAATAACACAAACAGAATTGAGGTCTCCAGACTCCCATCCTATATAGTACTATAGATCAAAATACAGTATCTTCACTAAAATAAACTCACTAAAATTATTTAAAAATAAAAATAAATAAAACAAAAAAAAACTTAACTAAAATAGCAGCTGCAATGGAAATTTATGGAAATGTGTTGTGGGGCATTTTTTTGCATACCTAATACTATCAAGAGAAAGGGATTAAGTGTGAAGCGTAAAGGAGACAGAAGGCTTAATTTAGGATGAAGGATTTACTCTATAATTTATAATGGGAAAGATGGTAAACTGTAAGAACATAGCAGTAACATGGTCAGAATATCCAGGCTGAATGACTTAGTATAGCTCCCAGGGGCACAACAACTGCACTAGCAAGGGACTAGCAAGATCTGAAACGCAGCTTAGCTCAGGTGAAGGACCAAATTAGTGTGACTAGTTTGGCTCCAATGCTCAAGCCAGTCTGATAGGAATTGGGTGGGAGTTGGATGGATGTCGCATATTGTGGCATATAGGTATCGCTTAATGTTTACAACAATTGCAACACTATCACCAGACAAAGAGAGAAAGAAAGGCGACATTTGCTGAAAATTAATGAAGCTGAGTTCACTAATCCCCTCTTAGATTAGAGACTTCCAAGTATCTAAGGGCTCTGGAAAAAAAGATGCAATTATTATATAGAAGGCTGTGTCCCAATAAATTTCCAACCCTCTCCCTATAATAATAACTACTAATGCCCTTGCTACAGTTTGCATCTGTTCCAGTGTGCAGCTTACTACAGAAAAAGCTTCCTCTTGAGAACAATCTCATAAGGCAGAAGCAGCTGCTCTTGTTCCTCCTGCTCTCCCTCTTCAATTCTTTGGAGTCGTGTCACTAAATTTCAAATGATAAGTTTGCTTTATTACTTTAGCTTTCAGTGGAGTTTAGGGACAAGTTGGTAGAAAGACTTAGACTTCATACTGCAATGCATGAGAGGACAGCCCCGAAGCCAAGGCCCAGTCCTGCTTCCTTCCAATCTTAGAGTTGTTTAACTAATAAAATTAATTTGCCTTTTTAAAATTTAAAATAAAGACAAGATGTTTCATTTTTTTCAGTAATCTACATTGGCAAAAACGAAGGGATGTTATTTGTATGCTGATTTGTCTGGTGAAAAGCCAAACTGCAGAGAGTTTGGCCTGGTGCCAGTCTGAGCTGCTTCATTTCTTCTTTTCCCTGAGCTCAATACAGGCAAGATAGCTACTGTGCACCAGTGGCTGGGCCAGAAATTTAAAGAACTGGAAGTATAACAGGGAAAGTCAAGAAGGGACAGACAGCAAAACAACCATCTTACTACGGTTGCCACACCAGGCCTGACCTTAAAGTGTATTGTTAATTTCCTATAACACCAATAATTACCATCATTTTTGCAGTTTTACAACTTCTTTTTTTACACCTAGAAACAGTTCACATTTATGTCTGCTGACATTTTTTCCAGTTACTTCTCAGCAAGGAAAGTGCAGACCTAATAAATCTATGTGTCCACAAAATAGCAAGCACACAACAGATTAATCCTGTAACACACCATCAATTCTCAGCTTTACAAATCAATAACTGAACTGCAAAACACAGCATCTATGGCTGCAAAGTTCTAATATGCTTTTCTAAGAAGATATGTTTAGGGTTGTCCTCAGAGCTTTGAGGTAGATGTGCCTGGCCAGGGTCTCAAGTCTCTCAAGAGTCGGAAGGGCTTCAAAGCCAAAACGAAATGACATATTTGAATAAAAACTAGAAATCTAACCTTATGAGAATGATTACAGGAGACAGAAAAGAAAAATAGTCCTTCTCTGCAGCTCAGCCACTTCAAGATGAAACAAGTCCTGCATGATACATGGGTTTGTCCTACCTATCCTGCAGGTTGACTATGCTGTTCCTTGCTGCATTTGGCTGTTTCTCCAGCTCTGTGTTTGAGTTGCAGGCTTTAACTCCTGCTGTAACTTTCTCATTTCCTTTTGTCTATTGCATCCAGTCTTCTCCAAAATCTTCTGTTCCTGAACAGGTAAATAATTTTTTATGAGAAGACTCACTCTTTTCTTTTCATGACCTGGTCTTATTAAAGGAACATAACAAAGAAGACTAAAAAAGAACAGTCAAGGCAGGCATTATCCACCCAAAAAGGCAAATCATAGAGGAGAGATATAAGGCTTAACAGTTTTAGATACAGCCTTTGCCCTTTGGCCACAGAGTTTTTGTAGGGTGTGCCTGCATTATTGACCAGTCTATGGCACAAAGAGGGAAGGACTGTGATTTGATTTACTGCAGTCTGCAGCATTTCCAGGACTGCATGTTTACAGAGCCTCTTAACCAGCAATTAAGTTTGGACTGGTATCTGGTCCTCTGTGCATACCGTGCAAGCATATAGGCTAACTGCAAATCTTGCATCCATGTTACAAACGGGGTGCTCTGGGCAGTTCCCTGTTTTCAGTCTTAGATCCTACGGAGGTGGCTTCTGTGAGAAGCTTCTAGAAGCTTCGCCACATGTCTGATAGAGCCAATGCTAGCCAGCTGCAAGACAGACCCTCCACTGGCCAAGGCCAAGCCCATCAGTGACGGTGGTAGTGCCTCTGTGATAACATATTTAAGAAGGGGGAAAAATGCTGTGCAACAGCAGCTGGGGGAGGGGAGTAAGGATACGTGAGAGAAACAGCTCTGCAGACACCAAGGTCAGTGAAGAAGGAGGGGGAGGAGGGGCTCCAGGCACTAGAGACAATTCCCCTGCAGCCCATGGTGAAGACCATGGTGAGGCAGGCTGTTCCCCTGCAGCCCATAGGAGTTAACAGTGGAGCAGATATCCATCTGCAGCCCATGGAGGATCCCACTCCAGAGCAGATGGATGCGTCCAAAAGAGGCTGTGACACTGTGGGAAACCCACACCAGAGCAGAATCTTGGCAGGACCTGTGACCCTATGGAGAAAGGCAAGGAGCCCGTGCTGGGGGAGGTTTGCTGGCAGGACTTGTAACCCCGTGGTGGACCCACACTGGAGCATTCTGTTCCTGAAGGACTGCACCCCGTGGGAAGGACCCACACTGGAGAAGTTTGTGGAGGACTGTCTCCTGTGGGAGGGACCCCATGCTGGAGCAGGGGAAGAGTGTGAAGAGGAAGGAGTGTCAGAGACAACATGTGATAAACTGACTGCAACCCCCATTTCCTGTCCCCCCACGCGGCTCAGCAGGAGAAGATAGAGAATTTGGGATTGCAGTTGAGTCCATGAAAAAGGGAGGGGGGAGGGGTGTGCAGAAAGTGTTTTAACATCTGTTTTTATTTCTCATTATCCTACTCTGTTTTGGTTGTCAATAAATTTAAGTTATTTTCCCCTAATCAAGTCTGTTTTGCCCATGACAGTAATTGCTGAGTGACTTCTTTGTCCTTATCTTGACTCATCACGCTTTGTTTCCTCTGTCCAGTTAAGGAGGGGGAGGTATAGAGCAGCTGGTGGGCACTTGGCATTCAGCCAAGGTCAACCCACCATAGGGTGACAAAAGATCACATTCATGTTCTTATGTAGTAATGAACACAATCTGATAGGAATTCCACAAAGAAACATGTGCTTTGCGAATCTAAAAATAGACAATAGGCTTTTTGCTGTGACAGTCCAACTAGATCAGCCCCATGCCCCATTTGCTCGCATTTAAAACCCCACACTCAGAAATAAACTTATCAAAACTCTACGGTGAGTCACTCAAGTATTTGGTAAAGCTCGCCCATTTCCTTCCTTTGGAGGAGAAACAGATCTAAGGCACGCACAGTATTCACCTGAGCTCCTATGACAGAGCTTCTCGGCAGAATTTCATCCTCAGCATTCAGGATCAGAATCTGATTTCCCTGTGTAAAACAGATCATTTGTTTGCTCTCTGGAAGATGTTCAAGCAAGACACATTTACCAAACTGCTTTTTTCTAGCAAATCTCAGAGAAGATTTTGAAGAACGGATGGTTCAGCACCCTGTGGAGAGCAACAGCTGCTCCATGGTGCAGCCTCGCAAGGGAGCAAGGAGATTCCAGACAGCCATGGATGGAAGTTCAGCCTGGCCAAAAATGAGATATCTTAAACAATAATTAAGACACTTATACCTCAAGCAGTATTAGGATCTTTAATGACTACAAGTTGCTAAGATACTAGGTCTGGACATAAACTAACATCCAAAAAACAACATTTGCTAAAACAGATGCCTTGCAAAGCCCTGCTGGGTTGGGTGCAGTGTTACAGAGACAGAAGTGGTGCAGTTAAATTGCAAAGGCCTGTCAGCCTTTGGAAGCTTTAATACCTAAGCAGCTATTAATTGTGGCCTGGCACACTGTATATGCGTAATGATGTGTTTGTTACTACGTAATATACATCACTTATCTTTTCCTTATGTTTCCTAAGAATTACTTATAATTTAACAAGTAACTGCCACCAATATTTATTAATTTTAATTACAGAACCAACATATTTCCAGGGAAAGATGTCGTCCATAAATATAAAACTAAATATATTGCTGAGTACAGGAAATTAAATGCTATTTAATTACCAGCAATTGCTATAAGTAATTGTCAAATGCTAACCACCACTACTACAAATCTCATGTAAAATGGGAAAATTCATGTGTTGCTGCTAATAATTTAATTTACTAAAGTTACACTTTTGTACTCTACCTAGAAGAGAGGATCGAATAAATATAATCATTCCTCTACACAATGTAACAATTAGTAACTAGTAACAATTGTTACTAGTTCAACATCAAAAATAATAACAGCAAAAATAACAACAGCAGCAGCCTTTGATAGTTTTAATTTTGTTACATCATTTCAGCTCGGACACGAAAAGTCTGTAAGTTTATGTGAACTTCTTTCTGATGTTTCTGCTGGAGTTTGAAAGGGTACCCCTTAAGATCTCTGAGCAAAGTTTCCATCTGCTGTGTTACTAGAAATACTAAATAAACACTTACCAAGTTGTGCCACTGGTGTGAGAGAAAGGAGATGAGTAACAAAGATGAGATTTCACTCAATTTCAGAAGTTCAATTATGTACGTGTTCAAAATCCCAGCAGTCAGTTACTCTGTCAGGTAATGCATTACATTGTTATGGGAAGGCCTGTATTTGTGTGTCCTCCCAGTCAAACATGTTTTTCATGTATGTCATGATGGACAGGAGAAACTGGATGGAAATGAGGAGATAAAGGGAAGGTTGTTCACTTTATTGTAAATATTATGACACAAAGGATATAATCTGGAGTTTATGAGAGTGTGAAAGACAGGAACCAGATGGAAAGCAGTGATGAAATGTAAGGCATTTCTACCTCTACGTCATTGATTCAAAGGCAGCCACTCAGTACCAGTGACTCGTGAAGGTAAAAGCAATGACTCATCTTTAGTTACACCATCTCAGGAATGCCTGTGAAATTATCTCACATTCTGGATGCCATGACTGCATCTGTCTTGGGAATTTCAAACCTCAAAGGCTTGTGGGAACTGTAGGAACCATACTACTTTTCTTCTACAGATAGCACTTTCAAGCCGTCACTGAGGACACCAATCTTGTGATGTATCTGCATGTGCATTATAGTACTTGGTCTTTCATACAAATTTTCCCTTAATGTCCTTATTTACATTATCTTTTAAAGACATTCACAAAAGCATTTTTCTAGCTATGCTTCTATGGGGGTTTTATGCATCAACAGACACGTAGCATTTGGCTAGACACTAACGCAAATTCTTTTTCCATAGAGCCAAGGCAGTTTACAGAACGGAGTCTGAACGTTGAATTCCACCAGCCCAGCAGTCTTATCGGCACACATTTTGAATTTGGTGACAGAATTTACTAAGCATATTCAACATCCATTTTACCAAAATACCCAAACAGACAAAAGCAAAACCAGTTTGCTCATACGTAAGTACAGAAATATCTCCCTGTTTGGGGTAATTTCCAAACCAAATTATTATTTACCAGAATGAATAACACAGGTGTTTTTTGAAGGAAAAAATCTTCCATAAATTTATGTAAAAAATATTTTTCTATCCTTCCCTTGATTGAAATGGAATAATTATTTATGCTCAAGCAAACAAAACTAACCACCAAGAAGAATTTAAATAATTGGGAAAAAATCCTTACAGGTACAACGTCTAGGAAAGAGTCTAAAAATGAAAGGTTAAAATGGAAACATTGTATACCTTTGCCTTTTCTGCAGTGAAGGAAATTCAGTTTATGAATAAAGCTCAGTGCCTGCTATGCCTCTGTCCTGGTTTCAGCTGGGACAGAGTTAATTTTCTTTATAGTGGTTGCTATATTTCAGATTTGGTATGAAAGGACTGTTAATAATGCGTATTGTTTTAGTTGTTGCCAGGTGATGCTTGTATTTTTCAAGGACGTTTTATGCTCGTTATATAAATGAGGTTGGCCAGGGGGCAGATACTCATGATTGCTGCTTGGGAAGGTACCAATTCCCCAAGTGGTGAGACTGACTTGTGTCATTATTATTAGTATTAACATTGATATTAATATTAGTATTGTTGTTGTTCTTTTCCTTTTCTCTTATTGTTCTATTAAGCTGTCTGTATTTCAGCCCAGGAGCTTCTTTTTTATTCCCTTTCCCCTCCTTTTCTCTCTCTTCTCCCTCCCCTCTTGGAATAGAGGTAGTGAGCGAGCAGCTGCGTGGTCCTAGCTGAGGCTGGGGTTAAGCCACGACAGCCCCTCAAAAAGCAACGCACAAATGTCAAACATAAGTTTCTTTCACTTCCAAGCAAAATCCAAGATACTGTGTGAAACAATATGTAATTACTAACCGTATTTGATGTGATGGTACAAAACACACAACCAACTTATGCTAACTATTTAAATCAATCATATGACACTCTTCAGATACGCTCTCCAGGCACATGTTAGGAAAAGAAAACACAGAACACCTTGTCTCTTTTCTTCTGAGGTGCTGTGAAGTTCATACACTGCAGTCATCTTTCCATATCCTCCCATATCCCTTACTCTGCTCTTGGAGAGGAGCAAGAGGTAAGAGGACTAGCCTGATTTCCTAAACTTAGACAATCATGTTGTATCTTTCTGCTAACTCTCTCTTCCCCATAAATTTTCAATTGAGAGGCCAATTTCAACTAAAATTTGAAGTAGGGCTCTCAAAGATATTAAACCCCTGTGAACTTCATGAAAATGGGATAAGTAGAAAAGACGAACATATATATTGCTGTTGTCAAGGGAAAGAGCACAGCATGTTTTTTAACCTTTTTCAACATCAAATAATCTACCCAGGAAAGCACCACAATCAGTAGTACCTGGTCTCCAATGTGTTCGTATCTCATGGCGGACTGACACTCTGGTCAACGTAACTGAGGGTTATGACAGGAGCTCAGCTTTTATTAGCCACAGGAGAATCTACAGTGGAGAGCACCACTGAGTGTTCCTTGACTGTGGCAAAATCTTCCATGAGCTTATGCCATTTATCACACACCAGAGAATATGTGTTCAAGATGTGCTCATGCTGGCAGAGCTCATTGTTGTGGAGCCTCTAGCATTTAATAAAGTGGCAGTGCAGACTGAAGCTCGTTTTCCACAGAGTATTCATAACCTCTCTCTCTCATTCTGACACTCTTTCCCTCCTTTCTTCCAGGTGGAGTATCAGATGTTTAATAAAGCATGAGCTCATCTTGCAATCATAGTATACTTGAGTCCAATTTGTCCTTCAGCGAGGAGAGAAATCCACAAGAAACTTTACCAATTATGGTTGCTTTTTTAGGGAAGTAGATGTTTTCAGGGAGCTGAGCATCAGAAGTACTCGAGTCATTATATATGAAATAATTTATAACATTTTAACATTTATAATGATTGTAATGCTACACTAAGAAATCAGAAAGACCTGTGAACAAAATTCCAGTGATTTCTTCTTTTCAAAAAAATTTAATTCCTATGTTAAATGAAGACCACAACATTTCTGAGGAACTGCACTTTTCATCCTAAAAATATAGGCTGCATAAAAATCCATGCAGTTTGTGGGACATTGTCTACTGAGCCTACTAATACCTTTGTAAATTGAAACACTTAGGCAATATATATGGCCTGAATTTCTTCTCACCTCTGCACTGTGATTTTTATCAGCATAATACAACTCACTACAATGAAATCATCCAGTTAAATGAGGGGACAATCAGGTACCTGTGTTCCTATATTGATTTGATAGAACATATTACTCATCGACTAAAATCTGATTAAGAGTTTGAGAATCCTAAGAGTTTTACTATGAATTCAGCTATGTTGACTATAATCATGCTGCTTAAGACATGTAGCTTTACTTTTTTTCAGTTGCGTGTTATGAAATTAATACATTTCCTATTTAGGTATGATGAACACTTATTCTCTTGCCAAGCTACCTCTAACTTCTGATAGATGTGACAGTTCAAGCAAAATATTCTGAAACTCTGCCTAACCCCTGAATTGCAGAGAATGTAACTTTGTGCTTAGAAGAATTCCATTAACTTTTGTCTGGCTTGCTTTTTTCCCCATTTGTTTTCAACAGCCACTAATAGCAAAAATTAGAAAACAGAACAGGAAAGACTATTCTCTGAATATGTTTGACCTGATTTAGAGCTCGAAAGCACTTAAAACCTTCCAAAAATCCTGAAATTTCCCCAGAAGTCTATGCTTTTATACATAAAAGCTAGATATAGAAAATCTATATCAAGTTTCTGCCTAATTTCAACTGCCATTGGAAAAGCATGTAATCTTGCAAAAAAATTAAGAACAAAAGAGAGATTTCAACAATTAGGTGAAGCACTTTACACACATCCAGAAAACAATCTGCAAACTTATTTATCTAGTACAAGTCACATCTGTCCATCATAAGAGGAAAATACTTGCCAAATACAACTTCTCTTGTCACTTTTACGACACGCACAGATAAATTTACAGAGTAGTGACGTATACTTAGCATCGTTTTTTCATTTCTTTCTGGAAGACTGAAATCAAGAAGATAGTGAAGATCCACTATGCAAAGTTAGTGGCTGTGGGAGAAGTAGTTTGGGATTGGGACTTTAAAAAAAAACGAAAAAAAAAAAATAAAATGGAAGCTAAATAGACTAACTGAAATTGCAAATTTTCTTAGGTAACGTGTTTCCCAAAGGCATTGTTGTGACATTCCATCACAAGACTATGTAGTAAGTTGTAGATTTTCTGCTGCCTCCAAGTCGAAGGACTCAATATTTTAGCACAGCCACAGAATTTCAAAACTTGAGTCAAGACATTCACAGGATCAGCTCCTAAAGGAAAATTTTGTACTTCTTCCATTTGTGTGTGTCAATGTGTCAGGACAGGTTTAGCAGAGTTTGCATGTAAACCATTGATTAGCAAATCCCTGTACAAATCCTAGTGATTCAATAGAGCAGGGGTAGGTTTCACAGTACATATCTCCTACATTATTGTAAAAATAAAATGGATTTTAAATCAAAAAGGTTTGTCTTCAATCTTGAGTTGGTAATCCACTACAGAAAGTAAATCTTAGCACTCTGTGTCTTTGTTGTGAAAATGCTTGGGATAAACATATTTCTGAGTGAGAAGAGTTTCTTCCATGGAATAAACTTAATGGATATATCTGCCACCAAGATACGTTGGTTTAAGCTACAGCATCGGACAGTCAACTCCTGTACTGGGCATGAGAACACCAAAGGCAGGGGAAAAAGCAATGAATTCCTACAGTGCGTGTGTAATTGCATGCTATCATATAAGTCCTCCTTTTCTGCCAGCTAATGGCAGTCACCTCACATAAGCAGGAGCCCAAGGAGATCTTTTCAGTCTCCTTGGTCTGTGGAGGTCTCAGCTATGATTCGTAAAGAGCCCAGAACTGAGAAAATTTTCAGAGAAACTCAGGACATCTTTATGTAGCATAGTGAACCAAGGTGAACTCTTTGTCTGACCCCTGCCTTGACCCACTTACGTAGTAGGACTTCAGTGGCATCAGGTAGAAGTGGCTTAGACTGCTCTGGACTGCAACAAAGCCCCTCTCTATGGTGACTCCTGTTATACACTCACTCATGAGAGCAGTGGGGCCAGACCAGGCAAAGAAAGTTGTAGGGACTCCAACACAAACCTGGTCATCTTTTTGGCCAGGGCAAGGGGCAGCCTGGTCACCTGGCTGCCACACTGACAAATCATGGTGAGGAGCCATCTGGGTCAAACAGCTGTCTGTATAGTAATAACAATCCCCAAGGTACTATATATATCCTCCTGGTCTGAACTAGACTTTTCAGGAGCTTATCTCCTTCCTTGCACAAAACTAAAGGAAACCAACCTGCAGAATTTGGTGCCCTATGTTACAGAAAAATTTACACACCTCTCATTTAGCCAACCCACATTTGTAGATGACATCCTCTTCCTTCACGCTTGCTAAAAGTGACCTTTTACCATGATACTCACAGTTTGTACCCAGCAGTATATAAACACTCCAGTTTCTGAAGACCTTGACTTTTTTTTCACTCTATTTCCTGCTGTTTTCAGGTGGTATTCTATGCTGACACTGTGTTTGAAGTTTACACAGTTAGATCTATACAACAAAAGGTATAAATTTATATACATGTAAACATGTATACATGTATACATCTAGTATAGTATTTTGTATACAGGTAAACACATATACAAAAGCACAAGATTAGAAAGGACAGGTTTATCAGTGTTCACATGAAACCATCCAAAACTCTCTCTCTACAAAATGAGAATATATACGTTCTGATTGACATAATCTTGACAGATTTCCACCTTTACATCTCATATACTGAAAATGACCAGGCTTTCAGCTATCGAAGGTAATCAAACTGAAACATGCTAAGGTCTCCTGATCCACTGATAACAGCGTGCATCTGCCTGATAATCTGACTGTACAGATGCCACTCAGTAAAAGTTTTTGTTTCCATTGATGCAAGAAAGACAAAGGACCCCCACAGGCATCCTGGATGCTGCAGGACTTTTTAGGAGAACATGGCTGAATTATTATATGCTGTGATTTTGAAATCAATAAGTAAATAAGGGATGATTAATCATTCTGGCAAATAACTAGTCTACACTTAATTACAGGCAAGGTTGCAATGTCAGATAAAACTAAGGACATATAAAACCTGTGTATCAGAACTGCTGGCATGGCTTTATGAAACCCATATAAACTTACATTAGCAAGTTTCTTTCTATATCATTTGACTGTGGATTATAAACAACAAAGAAAAAACACGAAAGTCATGAATAAATCTCTTAATATGTTTCCACAGGGTTAATGACTTTTCCCAGTATCAAGAACAGCTGCAAGGCTATCCTGCAAAGGAGAAAAATGGAAAATTATGTGCAAATTATATTTTAATCATTCAAGTTCAATGATTTTCTTACAATTTAAAAAAGGACCTTGACATACCATGTATGGGCTTTTCCCACTCTTCTTTGACATACAAGTAAAATAGGAAGATTTTTCTAGTGGAGTGGCAACACAAGATTTATTTGACTACTCTGCTTGACACTACAGTCAAATCTTAACTGGAAAAAGTAGTAATTTCCATATTTTGCTAAGCTGATATTTACTGTGCTCATTTTTGCTGAAAATATTTGATATGGTTAAAACTCATTTCATCTTGCAACATAGTCTCTGATGGAAACCTTCAAGTTTTGGTTTCTGCTAATAACAAATCTCAGTGCATTTTCTTTTCCTGTCCTAGCCTTCCTTTCTTCCCCAAGTACTCTGATCCCTGGAATGCATTTTCCAGCAAAGAGTTTATATGAACAGAAATTAAATCAAGCTTTCAAATCCTATGTGGCTTTAGAAATCTCTATGGATTTTTGTGGTTCCAAAATGATAAAAAGGAATTCATTCTATTCTGAAATAAAAAGGTTTTGAGGAGATTTTGAAAAGAACAACCACAATAACTGATGTAAAAGTTTTACTCAGTTTCAAAGAATAGAGTATCAGCTATGGCTCAGGTATTTTATAGTCTCCAGACAGCTTTTATGTGTTATTAAGTTACCTTGTACCCATATTGTATTAATTGTAGCAGTGCTGTAATTTACCGTCTTGCCATGCTTAACATTTTAACAAATTGCAAGTACTCATTAAAACTTGGTAGTTTTAGAGTAGCCTTGAAGGTGCCCTGTATTATCCTGGGCAGTAGAAAGCCCCTGACCAAGACCAGGAATGAATTTAATGTCTACTTTTATCCACCTTTATTCCCCATATGTGCTCTGGGTTTGAAGGTGGAGGCATACAGCACTGGAAAATGCACTTCTGCAGGACTTTAACACATCCCTGTAAGTAATACCACTCTAAGTAACTGTCTACGCAAAGATGGACAGAAGCACATTTTAAAGTGACTGGTAAAGACAAGGCTGGTGTATTTTGCAAAAGCTTTTCATTTTTAATGAGCTATTCACTTTCTGTACTCATTTTATTTAATAGCTTAGCCTCCTAACTCTCTCTTCTCTCTGGTAGTGAATTACTTTCCAGAAATAATAGGAAATTTTAAGCATCATCATGTTGCTGGTATTGTCACTTGAAAATGTGGGTCGCCATCACTTCATCACCCCATCCTGGTTTGCTCATTAGTGGCACTCTGTATGGAAAACCTCTAAAGATCATTACCACTGTAGTCCAAAGCCAATGTGCCAGCATAATGAAAAACAATTCAGCAGTTCCCTATGCTCTGTTAGTTGTGTTTGTCATAAATGAGTTGTGGAGATTTGGAGTGAATGATCCATATCATATTGAACCGTCCTTTTTATCGCTGACAATTGAAGGTGACTGAAAAGCTGGGTCAGTGTCAGACTGTATCTAATTGGAAACCTTTCCTCATTAACGTTCGATGTTGACTTGTATTAGTTGATGAAATTAGGACCACAGTGGAATGGATTTTATTACACAGAATGAACTGGTTGAGCTCTCTTCCATTTCAATGTTTTTTTAACCCCACCCCTGGCTGCTGAGAAAGGAATCCAGAAGCAAGGCAGTTTCGAGTGATGCAGGTTTAAGAGGAAATTGAGTAAAAATGTCAGTGCTGCTCAGGAAATTGAAACCATGTGCATATTTATGCCACATTTACTTCAGCAAATCTTTTGTGAAAATACTTCCTTATAGATCATCTGGGCTTGTTTTGTGGACTTGAATCAGAAGTAGGAGAGAAATGTTTGCCAGGTAAAAGGGAA
>VYZM01022904.1:91426-125126 GCA_013398915.1 Dromas ardeola
GAGAGACAGTGTCAAAAGCCTTGCTGAAGTCAAGGCAGATGACATCTGCTGCTCTGCCCTCATCCAGCCAACCAGTTATAACATCATAGAAGGCTGAGAGATTGGTCAAGCATGATTTACCCTTGATAAATCCATGTCGACCACTTCCAATAACTTCCTGTTCCTCAACGTGATTGGAGATGACATCCAGAATGAGTCGCTCCATTACCGTCCCAGGGACTAACCGGTCTGTAGTTCCCCAAGTCCTCCTTCTTGCCCTTTTTGAAGACTGGAGCGATATTGGCCTTCCTCCAGTCCTCAGGCACCTCTCCTGTTCTCCATGACCTTTCAAAGATGATGGAAAGTGGCCAAGCAGTAACATCTGACAGCTCTCTCAGCATGCATGGGTGCATCCCGTCAGGGCCCATGGACTTATGGATGTCCAGCTTGGCCAAGTGGTCTCTAACCTGATCTTCCTCTAGTGGGGAAAACTCTTCCTTCCTCCAGACCTACCCCTTGCCCCTCCAGGGCCTGGGATTCACGAGGGACAGCTTTAGCAGTGAAGACTGAAGCAAAGAAGGCATTCAGTAACCCTACTGAGCTACTATATCTACAAACTCATTCTAGGAGCAAATTATTGCAGCTAAGTTGATCATGGGACAGTCTAAGTTGATCATGGGACAGTCTGATACACTATCATGACACCTATAGATGTCAGGTTAAGGTAAATTCTATTATTACAGAAGAATAGGGTGGCAAGGGATGTTTACCACGCAGTGTCTTGGTATCACAAAAACTCCATTAAATGATCTTGTCCTCAAACTCACAACTCCTCTTATGTATAGTATTTTTTCTTTTTAATTTCAGCAGCAATTTATTAAAATTGAATACACAAGGGAAAATCCTGCACTCAGCTCCTTATAGCATATCCTTAAAGCCCATAAGTCACTGCTAATTATGGACAGAACCTCAGAACATACTGGAGCTGAGAATTTTAGATCTAAAAAGAGACAGGTCTTTCCTTCCAAGCCACTTGTATGAATCTCTCAGAGGTTTTTCACCTCCATCAAACTCATGACTCATGACTTTTTGACTCAGAAATTTTTCCAAAAATCAAAAATATGTAAGTGGACACAAAATTTCACTTATGTCTGTAGCTCAAAGGCATGTGAAAGCCACCATGCAAATAGCTCCAGGTCTCTGATCTCAGAAATTCTGCTTCTGAACAAACAGTTCCACAAACAGCTTTCAACTCTCAAAACTTGCTCAGTCAGATTCAGACAGGAGTCTGAGCTGTTTTGTTAATGTGTCCTCTTTTTGTGTTTAGCCAGAGATTGATCCATCCTCACTAAGTTTTGTAGCTATGCTAATTTGTAATCATAAGCACCATATTGTAATCATAAATGACATAGTATAAAAAGATACAGAAAACTGACAGTTTAAATTGCAAAAGAGAGAAATAAGTCAATCATAGAGCCATATCAAATGTCCTTTTAATAATACCTCAGAAAAAGATTATCTTGGTATGTTGTTGAACTGTCTTTTTAAAAACAAAGCTAGTAAGTTTTGTTATGTTTTTTAGCACAGTAATATGTTTACATTCTATAAATATATGATATGGGATTTTAGAATGAAAAAACCTGTTATCGTTGTTACTGGAGAAAAAGTAATAGCATTTTTCATCTGTCTTGTAAAACTTGAAAAACAGAAACTTGCCCACTATTGTGAGAAACCCACAATATAAATAAAAAAAATTATCTCATGTATTGGAATGACAGTCTCACAGGTTATGCCTAGCTACCAGTGGGCAGAATCATTTCTACTTTCAACTCTCTTTTCCTACTCACGCATCATGAGAGTAGGCTTGATACTAGTTGTTACTTTTCTCCTAATGCTGGTGCTGCTGGGCTTAAAGGGCTTGTTAGATTAATATTTTAATGTCAAAAATTTTCCTCTGATGATATAAGAAATCTTTGTCCCAACTTACAGAGGACTTCTTTGGCTCAACATAAAAAGACAGAATAAGCAATCATACAACTTTAATCTATCCCCCCACAGCCAAAATCTGGAGTGTGATGAATATCTTGGAAGATCAAGACAGTGCTTGGAAATTAACCTTGTTACAAAGAAAATTTTTTTAAATCACTCAACTTCCACAAAATATTTAAAACAACTATGGTGGCATTTGAATCATAATAGAAACAGGGTGAAAAGGAAGCAAGAGAAAATAAAATATTAAAAATAAAACCAAATGTAACACGATTGTGTGATAGAAAGATTTGAGATTTCCACAAGTAGGTGAAAATAAACAACTGGCACAAAAGTAGGAAAGAGAATTCTATGCTTACAAAATAGGGCAACGTCCAAAGCAGAAACACAGGCTTTACTAAGAACGCCAATGTTATAATTAGTTATTTAAAAGCATTGCTTTGGAAATTGCAGGTACAGACACATCTGTTTTGATTCTTTCTGCCTTTCAGATGATTCCAGCCTTCATTTGGATATGACTGTATCTGATGTTTACACACACAGGGCCAAGAAGCTTGGCTTGCTCAAATCCATTAATAATCTCTCCCAGTTTTACCTCTACTGTATTTATGAACTCTAATTACTAAGGAAACATCAGACAGAAACCCAATGACATCCAGACATGGGAAGTTACTGGTTAAACTCACATGGTTTTCTTCCCAAACTGTCTGTCAATGACCTTTCTTTTAAGGCTTCAAATACTGTTTAAGAAAAGCTGCAGACATTTTGTTGGCACCAGACTTGAAATTCATAATGGGCACATTATTTGGCCACATTACAAAATAGCATCATCCATCTAACAAATGAAAAATTTTTAATGGGTGCACTCTTAATTATAATAATTTGGAAAAGAAAGACAGCAGCTGAAACTGAAGTGAGAAGGTCATTCAATGAGATTTGTGACTTTCAAGTTCCTTTTCAAGTTAGTATAGGTAATTGGACTTGATGATCTTTTCCAAACTAAATGATTCTACGATTCTAATTCCTATCTCCAGTTCCTGTTTTGCTGGAAGTTTATGGCAGATTTTTTTTTCTGGTATATAGGCAAAAGCAAGAACGTGAGTACTTGATGCTTTGGTTGTGATTAGATTTTTTTCTTGGCACCACAGCTTCTAATATTTTACACTTAGAAGTAAAGCATCTCTTGGTCACTAAAGGCCAGGGAAAAGGAGGCACAGACATCAAAGCCCTACCAATGGATGTTTGCAGTCAACTAAAGTGGAAGGCAGAAAGGACATGGAGAAAGAACAGAAATTGAAATAACTCTCTCCAATCTCAAAATACCTGTGTGTCAGAAAAGCACTTCACATGCAGCTCTACCAAGCTGCTACATTCATAACTCTCTCTGTTGCACAGATTCTAGTAAAGTTCACAATAAAATGTGTATTGAACCAATATATTGCTGTTTTCAGCACAGGGTACGCCATACATGAGCTTTTATTAATTTCTCCCTGTAAGTACTTTCTTCTTCTTTTCTCATAAGGAAGTTTGATTCCTTCTTTCCAAGAACCAGTTTTTGCCCAGGAACTGCTAGCACCCCAGCTGCTGTGCTTTCCCTCCCCTCTGCCAGAGCCTGTAGTGGCAATGCAAGAAACAGCAGAAGTACACGTAATAGGTAGGAGACATCTGTGTCATATATGTAGATGTCACAGGTATAAGAAACAACAGTCAGGGGACACTAACCACCTTCTTGATTCATTAAGTTACTTGCACCTCAAGTGTGTACAATTGGTCAGACTTTAGGAAAAAGGAAGCAAATCCATCTATTACCAGAATCTTCTTTATATCAAAGCTATTTCCACTCCCTTTTAATACATACATTTGATTAAAATCTAAACATTAGTCCCATTTTAGCCGAGGAGTCTGACAAGCTGTTTGCTGTATGGGAAAGTAGATAAATGAACATTCTGTCTCAGCAAAGACAACCTTGTAAGAAAATAGTCCATTATTATGAGTACATACATGTTTTAGAAAACCAAACTGTCTGTAGGAAAAAGCAGCCCTTTGACACCCAGGAACACCAAAGAACAGGCTGCCCAAAGGTGAATGGTGGATAAAGGATGTGAGATCAAAACATAATGATAGAATGATTGTGATGGGAAAACTATTTGCTCAACACAATTAAGTCACCATTTAAACACTAGAGAAATCACTCTGAATTTCAAGGGTAGCATTGTTAACAATGTTGGTAATATGCTAGCAATAACTTGCCTAGTTATTTACCTAGTTATTTTACCTAGTTCTTTATGTAACCCAGTTTTCTGGAGCATCTGACTGACAAGTCTAACCTGGTCTGATGTGGTTACACAGTGTCTGATGGGTAACTTCAGAAAAATATAATAATAGTAATGTTCCTGTGGTGGGAATTAATAAAAAAAAAATTGCTGGGTTTTTTTTTTTTCCAACTGAAATGTTTATTGGACAAACATTCACTGTTGCAATGATATTGTAATGGAGTTTTGTTTTCTTGAATTTTACTCAGAAATACATATTATGCCCTTATCTTATTGTCTTAATTTTGCAGGCAACTGGACTCTATCTGTATGGCTCTTCCGTGGCACATAAAGATGCAGCTGCTATAAATCAAAGGAATGGTGACATTACTGAAGGGAGAGAGAGCCGTATGTAGCATTTTTCCTGACCTCTTTGCAAGAGAGTCAAGTCTAGAGTTTAATGAAATGAAATCTCTTTCGAGGGAATCTGAATGAGGCTGCCTCTGGATCACTGTTCTGGGGAAATTATTTCAGCTGTCCTCTGAGAAGATTTACACCTAGGTCTCCAGTGTCAGAAGCTAAGGCAGCCTGCATTCACTACTCGGAGACCTTCTTATCACTTCTTATCCTAAAGCCAGGAGCTACATCTGAAATTGCTTGAAGTAAAAATGTTTTAGAGACAGAAAAAGATATAAACAAATCAAAGAAAAGTCCAAGATCACTATAACTTTCCTATCAATAAAAATGTTAGCCTACCTGGGAATTTCCTGACCATAACAGAGAAAGAGATTAAAGTTATTCTCGCAAAAAAGATCAAAGGATGCAGTAAACTATTCTCTTCTTGCTAATACTAATGATTACTATTTGTATTGTGACAATTCTTATACTAGACACAACCTTTAGTCAGAAAACTGTCCTTCCTGTAGTAAACTGAGATAGCAATTTAAATTTATTTTTCAAGTATAGTTTTCCTTATGAATCTGGGCATTTTTCTTCAAACTACTACCTCCATTGATAAGACAACAAATTTCAGTAGATAATTTGGTTATTGCTTAACATGATTCAGAAGAGAATTTATAGTCAAGTTATTTTCTTAATTATTCAACCAACTAAATTATTAAAAATGGTGTCAAAAGGAGTTTTGTATATCTTTCACCAAGACAAAGCAACAGGTTCTTTTATCAGATCTTAGCAAATCGTGATATTATGCCTAAATCAAATGTTTTGATGGATATATCAATCTGTTAAATATTAAAAAATCACAACATCACACAGCTGTGTAAACATTTATTTGGTTAGTCAATCTTTTAAATCACACATTTTAACAGTTTAATTGAAGATGAAAAAAAAATTAATATAGAGAGTATTCAAACTTCCCAATACAGTGATTTAAAATGAAACTACCAAACCTCCTGATCTCCATTAGACAGAATCACCTATTCTTCTGCAGTACTGTAAATGGTCTGAATTCCTCACCAGAGAATATAGGCAGAAAGGTCAACAATTATGCAAAATAAATAATGGGTTTAGAACAATCACCTTATCCAGCTGCTGCAAAGTAAGCAGACTCTCTAAGTCTGCCTGCCAGGTGCAGGCCTCTTTTCCCTGTGGGGATGACCAAGACCTTTCAGAAAACCATGCAGTAAACAACACTGCTAGATACCCAGGGAAAATATCTACCAATATGTTTGAAAACCTAGGGGCCCTGGATTCAAATAATGGAAAAGACGGTTATTTATTTTGACAGATCCATTTTATTAATAAATAAATTATTTTTATAAAATACTAAAAAAATTATAATCTAAAAATAATTACCTGAAATTTTTACAGGTTTCTTTTTGTTGGATGAATCACTTACATTCTGCCCTCATTTACCTCCGCTATTCAAATGCTTCAGTTTCTTGTCACTGAATTTAGTTGTATAGTTATAAGTAAAAACCTTGAGAGAATTAAACTCAAACTACCATCACATTAGAAATACTATTCCCCTCTTTGAAGGGTTAAAACCAATATTTTGTGACTTATGTGTTCAATTTCTTTGTATTTTGAATGGTCACTTTCACAGAGTGCCCTTCATACTGCATCTGCTGCTTTTAAAATTTGCCAGGAAGCTTCATCAAATACTTTTGAAGAACAATATATCCAAAGAAGAGTGGTTCAATTAGGCAATCATATAAGCAGAAGGTTTTACTGAGGTTATTGGTTAAATCCTGTCTCCTATAATCTCCATATAGCAACAGAGTGAACACAAGGATCTGGACCTACTCTCCCTTCTAATAAACAGCTCCCTGAATAATCCTTCCCTCCCTTACTTGATTTTTTTTACCTTTCTGTATTCAAAAAAATGAGGAACCATGGGCACTGCCTAACATATGGTACATGGAGCTCTGCCAGTGCTTCTCTTTTTTAATTTGAAATATCCTTCCTGCTGTTTAAATCTTTGGTCAGCCTTAACAGTCCTCAGCAATCCTTAAGAATCAGCTGTAGTGCATTAGGAAATGAGTCCTTAAGTACAATATAAAGCAGTGTAGAAACCCACCCGATACGTTATTATTTGTGTTTACTATCAAGAACATAAAGGCAGGATCTACAAGAAAATAAGGCATGCCAAGGTGCTTCTTGAACCAGGAATGCAACTTGAACTGTCTATACAGTTCAAGATGCACAGTATTACAACAGCAGGTTTGAAAGGGGTGCTTTTCTCTTTCTGCAGCTGCCAAGCATTATTGGAAATGGGAGGTGAAGCTAGAGCAGAGGGGGGAATGATTAGAAAATGTTTTCCTGATGTTTCATGGCTTCTCCTCTCACTGTCTGCAGGATGAGCAGTGAATGAAAAACCTGTAGAAAGCCAGACCCGTATATCCAGTGTGCCTGAAAATTCAACTTTCTTTGGAATTATGAGACCAAGCCCTTACAAGGCAAAAAGAGGGAGCCTTATTAAAGATTAAATACTGGAGAATCCAGATACAGAAAAGCCCTAGAGAATCATCCTATTATCATCTTAAAATATTAAATTAAAAAAAAAAAGAGAGGGGGGAAGCAACACAGACTCATGCATAGATCTGGGGTCTGTGTTGGAATCCCATCTAAATGTAAACAGAAGTAAAAAGTAACCCAAAGTAGAAAGTCACCTAAAAATGTGAATAAAACTTTTTCACTGAGAAGTCAGTCCTCTTACTTGGTTTGGTTGCAAGCAAAAGCAAGTTTCTGATATTGCCTGAGCCTGCAGTGTAAACACTAGCAATGCTCCAGCGTGATAATACACCATCAGTTGTTCTGTCCCAGTAGCCTAGGATAGAGACACACAGTATGGCAGAGAATGACTGGGGTGGATTTAGAGGTGCTGAAGGAGTGTAACAAGGACCTTATATGGTTTCTTGGGTTCTTCAATATTTCTGTATTAGTCTGTACCGGTTGTTTGTGGACCAAACTCACTGTCACAGTCACTGAAAGTAGTGGCCTGTAGGATTTCCATGAACGAGAAGGAACAGGCACAGCATTTTCCTGAGGTGAAAGACTAATCAAGGGTAACCTTGGGTTCCTTTTAGAGTCAAAGAACAATAAAATAAGCCCTAGAAATATAATAGGATGGAAAAAAGAAAACAAACAAAAAAAGAAAACACAAAACTCTCGATGATATTTTGGCTGTGTGACTTTCCCCTGGCTTCGGGATGATGAAAACAAGCTTAAATGCAGCCAGGTCCATTTTTCTCCTAGCCAGAAAATAAAGGTCTCAGAGCTAAAATGTCACAATGCTTCTTATTTTCAATTTTCATGTTGTAGTCAAAAGCTGAGGCTGACATTTTATCTTGAACTCTCATAGTTGCAGGAAAACAAAGGAAAAGCACAAAGGTGTGAGGAATTAAGGAAAAAGTATCCCTCAGACTTGCCTCTGTAGTTTCTGGATTTTGGTTTCTCATGACTGTTACTGGGCCTTGTGCCACTCAAGCCTTTGGAGTACGCGATGCCCATGCTGGCTGCAGCTCACCTCTTCCGCAGTGCTGTCCGGGTAAGGAGCACTGTGGGTTCCTGGCCTTTGACCACAAGCACAGATGCTTCTAGCTGCTGTGTCAGCTTCTTCTACCGTCAAAGTTAAATCTTCTTCCCAACAGAAGGCACTAACATTCTCCTCTAAGTGTCCCCAGGTTATATACTGGGTGTTTCATTAAATTAAATTAAATGCACCTTAGACACTGTGATTATAATAATTTTCCCCATCACTTTTAGAGTATTGCACACAGTAAAGATCCTGATTAGACCCTAATTTTTTTCCCTGAAATAAACAAATACATGTTAAGATTTCTTAAAGGTCTGACTTTCTCTCATAGACAGCAATACTGGGGACAATTTTTTCATAAGGAATTACAATTTTGATCAGTATAGGTATTACTTGCCTTTTTCATCCCCAGAAGGTTGAATCTCACTTCAGCCTTTTACAGTTATGTCATTTTCTGATAGTGGGAATGAAGGAGAGAGTTAACTCATGAATTCAAGCTGCCAGAGCAAGCACAGTGGTAAGAGCCACACTCACGCTGATAATCCAGGAAGTAAGCACAAGCAATTTAGAAAGGGTCAAAGGCATTATTCCTTAATGTTAACAGCCTTCACTCTGAGACTGAGATGAGACATTGTGACAACTATTACTATTGCTGACTTACACATTTTTGGGGTAAGGAGTTTAAACAAGCCAAAATATTACAATACTACAGATTTATTATTACTTTTACATTTATGTAAATTATTTGCACTTATGTCACATTTGTTATTTACACCACTGTTGTAGGCACAAAAAATATTTGTATGCTTTTATCTGGCTGGGTTCTTCATGTAGTAGTTTTGACTCTCCATTCTTCTGTATAAGACGTCCTTCTGTCTATTAGATACTATTTAGACCCAGTTGCTGTTACAGGTTGAATAGAAAATCAGGCCCTTATGTTAATAGTAAAAGATTTCTGTAAAATCTTTTCCAATACCACTTTTCATTTTTTGAAGTTTCTCACTTAAAATGCAAAGATTTTAGACTAGATAGCATGAGAAAGAGGGAAGAAAAAGAAGAGAGAAGCTACTAAAGTCCTGATAAATCAAGATACAAGTGGATGTACAAGGATAAACAGAAAGATAGAACGTGCCAGGATATTTGCTCATTACTAAGCATAGGCTTTTCACAAGGATGATTAACTAGCTGTTACCCATATTGCGTGTTCCCAACCATTTTCCCGCATTTCCTCCCTGCCTCAGTGGAACACACCACATGAAATTTTTCCGTTACTCTTCCTCTTTCTTTGTTTTTTCTTTTCCCCAAGTCAGGTTTCCACATTAGGATAGCATGTAAATCTGACTACATAACCTTTGAGCAAAACTCAGAACAGAAATGAATGTAGTAAAAGTGATGCATACCACAAGGCAGTCTTCTATCATTTGTTTGCCATTGTGCTTTGTTATGGAAAAAAAAAGGAGGATAAAAAGAAGAAGTGGAACAGTGTTTTCAAGGTCACCAATATTTCTCTGGTGCAGGATTTCCCCAGGTGAAATTATTTTAATTTACAATTTTGCAGAGATAAAAAAGGCCCTGCTGTGAAAACCACAATATTCACTGTAGCGTGTGGTGCTGATGAGCTCTACCAGATGATAAAGCAAATTGAAATCTCACATTTCTAAGACCTTTTGTTAGTGGGGGGAGAAAATCGTGTGAAGAGTTATAATGTAGAAAATGGTATTGCAGGGCTGATCTCACTAATTTTACAATTCTGTTATGTGCATAGGTTATCATACTAATTAGCTTCATCTGGAATATTAGTCATCTTAATAGAGGGCTTTCATGTTTCCTTTTACTTCAGTTCTAATGCTTGCAGTTTGATGGTTTCAGACTGCAATAAAACTCAAATCTCACAAAACAGATCAAAACTGGATAACTGGATTTTTAAACAAACCACTCTGCTGTAGGCATGCCACCAAAGGGAAAATAACACAAGAGAACTATACAGTAGTTCTCAAATCCAAGTAAATGGGAGGTACATCCCAAGAGGCAGAAGAAAATCTAGCATGTGCCAGTTACTCCTCCCTATTTGCCTTTTTCTCGGATTCATCCTGCAGGGTGCTGTGATAACCTATATCTCTAAACACATATATAGAGTTAAACAGAGTTAAGTTTTACCAAGTCATGCCACTAGCGATGAGTAGCTCTGACAGCAGAGGACAAACACTAGATTTATTTTTTCTCCTCGGTATTAAGGCATGAATGTAGCAACTACTCAGCAATGAAAACATGTAACACCTCCACATGTGAAAAACAGATTCCTGAAAAAAAAGCACCTTATCTACCAACCAAAAAAATGTCCCTTTCATATTTTTAATGATTTTGCTTCTTTTTGGGGGTGTTCCCAAGAATATTCTAGCAGATATACCTAGCAGCAAGCAGTTCAAACAAATGTCACCACTTTAACAAAATACTGCAAAGGTCATTGTAAAATTCGAAGTGTTTTTATGGTTTAAAGTTAAATAAAAAATGATGAAACAAAATCTTATTATATGCTTGTGTTCACTTAGAAGAAAGTCTTGAATATTTACATTGACCCATTTGTGGATGATCTGGTTCCAAATTAGCTGTGAAAGCAACAAATGACAGTTACAGAGAGGACTTATTCTTCTTTTCTAAACACCCTGTCACCATTTGGTAACTCCCTCTTTCTTAACCTTTTCATTTGTTCTTAGGCCAAGGCTTAAAAACTCAAAAACAGAAAGGCAACATTAAATGACAAACAATTCATAAGTGATTTTGTTACAATTATGTAGACTTTACTGACAGGAAGAATAGTTTAAAAAAAAAAAAACAAACTCTCTACACAGATAGATAAGATACATGGTACGTTGTTTTTTCTACAAAGTCTTTCATTTGATAGAGGATTATCTTTTGTTTTGGTGGCCCTGTGTTTCATGAGCTCCAAAGAGTTTAGAAATGCCTCAGCTTCAAGACAACTTACTTGTTGAGCTACATTCATTATTGGGGAAAAAAAAAAAAGAGAGAAAATAGTTTTGATTTATTGGGCAATCAAAACTACAATAGAAGCAGTGTTCAGAGCAAATAATTTCTGGTTCAGCAGAAGTATGGAGGGGATCTGGAAAATTGTCCTCTATTTCTATTACTCTACTAAGGCCATCATGAGATACGTTTGAGGGCAAAGGATCCCCAAGGTGCTGTAACATTAATTATTTTTGTTAATGCAGATACTTTCTCCTAATTATTTTTCCAGGGCAGGAAATAGTGATTTTTCAAATCTATTTTTTTATATTTTCTTCAGAAAAGGTGGTGACTTTAGGATCAATTTGACTCTTCCAAAAGTGGAGCAACTTCTACAGGAAAGAAGGCAATTTCTTTATAAAAATAAACACTTACTGCTTTAAGACAGTTTAAGAAAACCTCAGATAGTAACTTTCTGCAGGTTTCTGGCAATTTTTGTAGTCAATGTCCACTTTTTTACAGCTATACTAATAGGAAGATAAATATTTTCTCAGCTAGAGAAAACACTGAAGGAAACAAAACCTCTCTGGTGAATCCCAGTGATCTCTCTTTCAGAATTGAAAGGTGCACATGCCAAATAAGGGCTTAAAAACTTTTTCAGCTGTATCACTGTGAAATAAAGGATGAGGCAAGGGAAAAATCATAAGCATTTGTTTTGATCTTGAGAGTATTAAAATCTCTGGAAAGGACAGAAAAGAGCCAGCCATTTGAAAATAAAATTTTCCAGTTGGACTTGGGGTGTTGTTCATTTGTATGATTTTATACACAGGGAAAAGAGTCAAAAAGTGTGTTTGGTTTGATCTGTCAGTGGAGGCTCATAACTGAGCATGCTCATACTGCTTTTGGACCTCTGATGTGGTCAGGAAGACACGCACTATTTCAGTTCACTCATAGGAATCATTACATCAAAGGGAAGGCCTGCTGTTGTGTATTGTATTAAATGGGTATAGCTGTTCTTATCATCACTGGAAGGTCTCCATAAAAAATGTGTCTGAAGGACACAAAAGATCTTTAGCTATGCTACTGTAAGAAGGTGATTTAAGCTTCTTCCAAACTTGGGAGATCATAAACTTAGTATTCTCTTCAGAGTAAGGTATTTGGTCGTGTTTATGCCACAGGATGAGATACTATTAAAAAAAAATGCTTTAAAAAGGTGGTTGTCAGAAATTAATAGTTTTATTCTGGACATACTGTATGCCATGTAAAGGACTGGTATTTGTCAGATGGATTGTGCAAATAAAACTGTGGACTTGAATCTCTAGAAGTAAGTCAATGAAAACAGGAACAAGGGAGTTAAAAGTAAAAACAAGTAAGTGGCAATTCTCTGCTTAAATGACCTCTGAGTTTTCAGCTATCTATCAATCCCTACTTCAGGAGGTTTTGCACAGTTTCCTGTGAATAAAATAGAGTGAAGAAAAATGGGTAGCCCTGACTTCTGAAAGTCCTAGATATTTCTCAGCTCTGTTTAGAGCTGAGAATGCGAAGTTAAGACTTAAAAAAACAAAAAAACAAAAAAAACCAAAAAAAAACACAAAAAATACTTAATAAATCTTTCCCTGTAAAGTTTTGTGAAAGTGGGAATACAGGAGGCTGAAGATCCAAATATTTTTATACAGAGTGGGAAAATGGAAAATATTTATAAAAGCTGGACAATTAACCTTTCTCAACCCTGGGGAAGAATATTTTGCTTGGATGATGGGTAAGATATGCTCATTATAATCATACTAGTTAAATGTGATCAAGTGTAGAAAGATGTCTATCTTTACAACTGAAGAGAAGGGAACTGAAAAGTTAGTTTGCTTTTCGTTCAAAAGGCCTAACCTCAAAAGGTACTCATTGTCCTTCACCCTCAAGGGACTGGCTTAGCACACTGCTGAACCAGCCACTAATTGCTTTGTTAGATTATTTAATTAACCCTGAACAAACTCTCTTAGGGGATGCAGCAAGGAACATTTAACCAATCTCTCCACATGAAAACCTTGACTGGTGAAAACTGAGAAGGGAGAAAAAATGGCCCCAGATGAAATCACACTGGTGACATTTTGCAGAGTGAGACGTACTCAACATAATATTTAATTAGCACAGATGTCATTTCACCCACCTATTTTTAGATGAATTTTAAAAACTTGGGAGTAAAACCTGTTTTCCTTGGGATCCACTTTGGAAAGTGACATTGCCTTCCTTTGTCTTATTACCCCCTCTATTTCTTACATAAGTTGCTACCAGCAAGAGGGGTAACAGCTGAGGAAGAGGAGATGCTACAAAAGTTAGCAGGATACAAGTCTATTTGTTTCAAGTGACTTCTCAGGACAGCAATAGCTGGCATTGTAACTGATGGAAATCCACTCAACACCCTCTGAAAATGTGATGCAGAATAAGGCGGTATGACAATTAAAGTGATTCCAGTTCTGACACACAGCAAAGGAAATAAAGCCCAATGGAAGTCTATCATGCATTAGGTATTTTCAGGCTGTGCTAGACAACTGCTTTAACTGTAAACATCAGCAAACACAGCAAATACTTAAGCACAGTTCAGTACTGAGCCTGAATAGAAACTACCCCCAAAAAGCTGGTTTAGATTCAATACTTGGAGAAAAGGAAAAAAAAATCCAGGCTAAGAAATGTGGTGTGTAATTTACCTTGTTTTAGCTGCCTCATATGCTGCTGAGGAAAAATAAAGTGTTCTAAGATTTTTAGTCTAACCTTCGGTGTTTTTGGCAAGGACTTTGGAAATTGTTTCTTAATTTAAGAATGAATAAAACAAATATGATATCATACTACTCTTGAAAGCTACTGTAGGAAATTTTATTGAACATGGTTGTTCCAGCTGAGGTGAACAGTTACCAAACACTGACATCCATACAGGAATGAAGCCGTGTGTAATCTGAAAGTTTGCACAGCTTCATCTTTTTGGTAGCTCATGACATATCTGCTAAATTGTAACATCCAGTATATGGGCCTTATTTGAACATTTTTATTAAGATATTAAGTCTACTCACAAATGGCCAAGGAAACCATGTGGTGTGCACTTTGAAATCTGAGGTCCAACACGCTTTTACTGCTTCCTTCTCTGGATTGTCTTTTCCTTCGTATTTCACTGCAGAAGCCAAAAATGACAGTATCCCATAGACAGGGCATGTACACACTGTCACGTGATTTTGAAAGGGATGTTTTCATAACTGTACTTTTTGAAGATTTTATAGCACTGTAAATAACACCCTCAACATCTGTTAACCTGAAAACAGTAGGAAATTTAGGGGTAAATCTCACATTATTGAAAAAACCCTTCCTTCAATTGATTGCAGAGGTATGAAAAAAACTCGCAAGAAGACGTATTTCCACATCACAGTCAACCCAAGCAATGACATAGCAAGAAAACAAGTATTTGGGGCAATACTGAAATATCAGGTCAAGGGCCCTGACCCTAGCATTGTTTTCTGTTTATATGGAAAGGATGACAGCAGGGGTACCTCAGTTAACCTCAGTTCTTATGACATCTCTCAGACAAATCTGTTGCTATTAAAACATAACCACTTCTTTAGGGTTTCAGTGGTCAAAATTACTATCTTAATTGTCTTCCAAAAATCTGTTGGAAACCAATTTTGGTAACTAGATGGAATCCAACAGACTGATCATAACATCCATTGTGAAATATGTTTATCCTTGCATGAAAATCCTCTTGCTATTGGAGTCAGATGTTCCTGCTGCCAACAAGCATGGAAACAGTTGAATTGTACCTATGCCAACCAGTAGATGACCGGGCATTGTGATGAATGGCATTCCCTTGTGCATGAAAAAAAGGCAGAAATAACAAACACGTTATTGGAGTTTTTCTGATGTCCAGCCATGGCTACGGGCTCAAATAGGCCACCATGAGAAGTCTTTGTGAGGAAATCAGATATACCAATTCAGCATCAAATCCTATCTGTATTTTGCCAAGGAGCACACATTAAAGCAGCCTAAAGGTTGCCCTGAATTCTGCTGGCAGAAAAACTATGGACACAAAGGCCTTTAAGGGCCTTTTTATGCTCCCTTTCCCAGCATACATTTGTGCTTTCCAGCCAAACCCTAGTATCCAATTTATTAAATGTGGAAATGGTGGTAGGTAATGGAAATTTTTTTTTTTTTGTAGTTTGGAATGAGATTTGACAACCTATTCCCTCATTGGATGATTTTTGGCATACTGCAGTTTACAAGAAAAGTTTGTATTATAAAATAAAATGCTGCTGTGGTAATTGACTGTAGTGTAAATATAATTTCCTAATGTATTCCATGTTTCTGCCAACCTTATTTTTCTGGCTGGTCTTATACTTTATTGGCCATTAGAATAGAATATGGAGAGTGTCCTTTATTACTTCATGCAGAAAGATATTTCAAATTTTGCTGTATAAATCCTGTGCTATCCCAGTGCTACTTCTCTGCTGCAGCTCAGTCATCTGAATAGGAAATAAGCTTCTGCCGGTGTTAGGGTTTAACTAGCAATGAATTTCACTTTATTGTGATATTTATGAAAGCTTTTAAAAATGTGGTTAAGCAGAGACCTTCCATGTGGCTTCAGTCAATATTTCTTGAGGAGGAGGACTTAAAAAAGCTATGGAGTTTTATGTTTTTTCCTGATACCTCACCTTCCTCTGCCTTTCTTCTCTTCAGCTATTTCACTGAATTCTACCTTAGTGTCACAATTGCCATGGAAAGTTGTTTTTGCTCGTTCAGCTCCTTTTTAGCAAAGATGTCTCCATGTTGCCTGCAAGATAAGCAAGAAGCTAGGAAACTGGGACCAAGAAGCCCCAAGCACAATTTCCAGACCATTGCAAGTATAGCAATTATTACTAGTGATATAATAGCTGTGAGAGCTGTTATTTGACTTTATCCAGTTGCAGCTATAGCTCTTAAGAACCAGTTTGTAAACACTTCCTTTGCAAAGGAATGTTCCTTGCAATTGACAAGAAACTGTGGATCTTCAGCAGAGTTTTCCAAACCACGTCCCCCTCCTTTTCACAGTGGGAAATTGAGTGTGAGAAGACAATAGAAAACATTAGCATGGCAGGAAAATAAACTGTGTTTGATTAATTACCTATAAATGCAGTAGAGGCTGCTGGTTTGGGGCCTCTTCTGAAGCGTCTTGAACTGGCTAAGAACTCCTAAGTAGACAGAAAGACTCAAAGGTATCTTCCAGGGCAAGATCTTCCAAGGTTTAAATTATTTTTGGAGAGGAAAAATTTTGATAATTTAATATCTGAGGAAAAATCAAATTTCAGGCACAGTCTGGATTGAGTAAAAGTTTTCTTTTCCCTCAATAGCTCTCTTCATTGTGACCTGCTTAGACGGCCCTGAAAAACAGGATCTGTTTTCCTGGTCTCTGTCTTCCAAGGGATTTAAACTCATCACTGGATTTTCCATCCTGCATACTCTTATCTGCTCTCTCTGTGCCCCACACATACTGTACTTCTGCCTGCAGCTGAAGAGGGCTAGAAAGCATCATCTTAGTCTTCCCAGGACCTGCATGATTGGGAAATTCTCCAGCAAGCTGTGAGCTGTGAATGAGAACCCCTGAGTTCTGAGGTGTGTATACAGGATCTCAGCATTTAGCCTGTAGAGGGAATAGTTTAGCCAGCTGGTTTATATGCAGGTATGAAATCCTAGTTTTGTTCGAAAATGCAGTGGCTGTTTTGTTTTGTACTTAACTTGGCAACATCTACTTTATGAAAAGTGCAGCCTGAAGATGTCTATCACAGCAGGACTCTCAGAGGAGTTCAATTTAGAGACCCCTAACACACCAAATCCCAAACAGACTTTGTTGTGACATGTTAATCTAACCTCTGAGCTTGTGTTGTAAGAAAATTTTAGGTGCCACATAGCTCCTAAGAGCTACACAGACTGCAAGACAGATCACAGGGCAAAGCAGTCCTATCAGCAGATCGATGTGCACCAAAGCAGTCCTTCTTTCAAGGAACAATGTAATTCCTTGTAGTAGGATGTAGTAGGACTGAGATCTCTTCATTGCATTGCATTGTACGTTGTAGACTGAACATGCCAGTTCAGATCAGAATTGCTATATTTTTTCATCTAGTCTCTTCTAAATACAAGTTCAACAAATTTAATTACACTCTTGCTCCTTTGTCACTAGAAGGCAACTAAAAACCTAGGCAAGAGTTGTTTTCAGCTAACACACACTTTCATTGTACCAAGAATAAATTACAGAATAATTTAGATTGGAAGGACCTACAGAGGTCATCTGGACCAACCTCCTGCTCCAAATGGGATTAGGTTGCTCACAGACTTGATCAGCCCAGACTGCTGACCATCATGTCTTGATTTGAGACAGAACAAAACCAATTTTCTTTTCAGTAATTTTACTTTTCAGTTAAGTCTCTTCTAACTGACTGCACTCTCTGAAATTAACAGTGTATTTTTATCTGATTTTTTTTTCATTTATCTGATTTTTTTAACATCTGAAATTAACAGTGTATCACTAGCAGTGATAAGGTCTGATGTTTATATTTAATACCAAGGAATGGTATGGAGAGAGGTTCTTGCTTATACTTATTGCTGTAACAACCAAGATCAGCTAAATTCATTATGTGCCACATGGGAGGGTCAGAAGTGGAAGAGCGTAGAGGGGTCATATCTGTGCGGAGGGGCGGACAGGACAGGTGGCCCAAAACTGACCAAAGGTGTATTCCATTCCATCTGCATCATATTCAGTATAAAAGCTAAGGGATCCAAGTAGTCAGCCTCTTTCTTCAATAGCCGGTGTCCAAGGATGACTCTCTCTGTTCGTCTGCCTTTGATCCTGATCTGTGCATTCCTGAATGTAGTTTCCAAACCCAGTTTCCATCTGCCGCTGAGTCCGGTCCCAGTTCTTGCCAGTGATGTGATCATCAGTTTTGCATATATTTGTATATATTTCATTATTTTCTTATTAATACAATTATCTTTTCCTTTTATTGGTAATATTTTATTATAGCTAGTTTAGGGTTTTTTCCAACCCATAAGTCTCTCTCTCTTAGTCTCTCTCCCTTCCCCTTCTGGAAAGGGAGAGGGGTTATTAGCGAGCATCTGTCATTCATTTAGTGGCCAGCCCAGCCTAAATCTTAACACATCAGTACAGACAGACTGTGTACCACTGTAGCATTTAAATGTGGCAGTCTTGATGACAGGGAAAAAAAGTCACAGAATTTAGAATTCACTTCGATTTAGCTTTGTTATATTTGCAATGCTAATAAAGGTTAAAGGCATGTAGCTGATAGTCATATATAGGTCTAGATATAACTTTGAACTCATGCTACACACTCAAAGTCTTTGGAGTGCTTTAGAAAATTTTATGCATTTCCAAGAGGAAACACTGAAAGTGATATAAAGTGATGTAACCATAAACTGATAACTGCAGAATATGAGACAGGAAAGAATAGTTAGAAAGGATGCACAACAACCTGCAACTCTCTTCTTAGAGAAGATAGAAGTTCAAAATGACAGTGATCAAAACAGCTGTAAAATATGGAAACAGCAAGAACAACAACTAAAGCTTTCAGTCATATCAGAAAGGTGGGGTGTCAGGGCTAATAATCTTGGAGGAACAACTTGTCTTTTGAGTGGTCTCTTCTAAGCTCAGTGTTCTCATAAGCATAGTGTCAATGCAAGTGATGCATCCACATCAAAGGATTTCACTGCAGAGAGTCAGTAATGTCAAAGAAATCTTCTGCAATCTTATGTAAAAGATACTTGAGCATGTACAATAAGTAATTTTCTGGACTATAAAACAACACGAAACAAATAACAAGAGAGCAGCTAGCACCAGCTGATTACTGGGAGCAGGCACTGGAACTACAATTTTGCATACATGCTTTGCTTTTCTTCCCTGAATCCTCTGGGATGCATTGCAGAAAGATGGAAAAAATTTGCCTATTGCAACAATATGTTCCCAAAAGAGTGATGATCCTATGTATTTTAAAAGCTCTTTTATTCCGAAACACTAAAACACATTCCAGTTTTTCCTGCTTTAAGAACACAATAAAATATCATTGACACTTAAAAATAAAAGCATCCAAGGGTTCAATTTGCTTCCATGGTGCACATTTGTGTTTCCGTTGTTATGAACAGATTTTGGGTTGAGCTCTTTCTCATTCTAAATGCTCCTAAATGGGAGGAATAACCTAACTGCACACGAAGGTGAGAAAACCACCTGTAGTATGTATTTCATTTTGTATGCTTTCTAAAATGTTTGTAAAACAAACAGAAACAGAAATCTCAACTGGAAGTGCAATAAAATGGAAACAGAACAGATACATGTTAATGCGCATTTAAACCATCCAGAATGCCAGTGATGGTGCGAGTATTACAGATAACAGTAAGGAATGAGATAATTACATAGCTGAAAAGACGGTTGCTATCTCATATCATGAGGCTATTATAAAGGCAACGTCTCTCGCTCTTTCTTTCCCAAAGGAATATGCACACAAAGTGGAACTCATCAGGTTAAGGACCAAATAAAAGCAAGTGCCTCGCCTGCCGCTTATAGCATCTCCCCCTTGTGGTAATCATCGTGACTTCATTTGCTAATCCAGTGGGTAATTACCATTATACCAGAACAGCACATACTTTAAAAGAAATCGTTGTTCAAGTGATTTTAGTTTAATTCTGCTAACGATTCCTAACCATACCCTTGGATCTAGCCCTTTACTAATGTACTCCTTTCCAAATATGGCTGCAACTTAACTGCAACTGTTATTCTCCAGTTTCCTTGGTGTGTTTTTCTTTTAATGAATTACACAATTAGCTCATTTTAAAATAGGCAGTAGGTAAGGCGAGGCAGTTAGAGTCAAATAGTTTGTTATTTAAACACTGCTTTCCAAAAATCTGTGCCTGCAGGCACTTGCTGTAACATTACAGTACACTGGAGCCTAATTGAAGAGCACCTGTTGAAGCCACGGGCCTCTTAAAACAATTTATTACCATATTCCTGACTAAAATATCGTCATAAATATAAGGAGATTCTGCCTCTCATTTAACTAGCCCATAAAGACATGCGTGTCCTGGAAGACAAAAGCACCGATGGATCTCAAGCTGTAGTGGCATAAAAACTTCTGAATGAATACACGCTTCTGCATGGACCAGAAGTGGTATTACATATGTGTGATGGATATAGCCGGAAGAAAAAGACCAGCAAGAAAAAAAAAATTGTTGAAATATGATTTTATAAATGGTATTTCAAAAAATACCATTTTTATGGTTAAGAATATTTAGTGTTCAACAGATGTGCATTGGACAAATAATAGAGAAGTAGAGCAGTATCTTATGGAAGTAGGTTCTACAATACAATAGACTTAATAAGGCCTGCAAAAAATAATTCTGAAGGGTACAGTGGCTTCCTTTATGTCTGTTGAAATTAAGAATATCATATTAAAATGCTGAAAAGACAAAGATGACTTCTTGGTGAAAGACTATCATGGTGAGACAGTAAAAAGAATAAATTTTAACGTCTTTCTTACACAATGGTGGAGGGAGTTAAGCAATTGTGAAAGGTGTTGGAAGCTACATTTAAAAGTCTCCCAAAGCTGCATTTTGTCCCTATGTATATGTGCTTCCGACAAACACAAAAATAGTAGAGTGAAGATACTGAGAAGCATGTATGATAACAGGAGTAGAATGTGAGAAGGGAGAACAACTCCTGTTTGGTGGGCGCAGAGTTTCCTAGGTTTTAAAGTGACTCGTGTGTGTATTTTGTTGCAGCTGAGAGGCCCTTGTGCACATCCATAGGGTTTTCTTCACAGTACTGTCTGTTTGCAAAATACTTTTATCTAGTAAATTCAATAAAGAAATACAGGTAAAAATTTCCCCTTGAGGGCTGGATTAGCTTTTCCTACAGATCTTTTATATTTTTATTTTCTTTATTTGAGGCCTGGACGAAGAGTGCCCATGGTAAGAACTTTACCCAAAACATTACTTATGAAGCGAGAGATTCCAACAAAACAGCACATTTAATAAATAGTAGGAAATGTGTTCTCTGAAAACTATTCATCTATTTTTTTTTTCCTATGAGTCAAGGAGAATAAGAATCCTCCTTCCTGCTGGCTAAGTCCCTGATTTTTCACTAAAACAAGTAAGCTTGGGCTCTAATGAAGAAGAGAAGCTGCCAGAAAAAGTCTTTGTGGCTTTCCAGATCAAACATACACTGTGAAAGGTAATTTAAGAATGGACAACTTTTACTTTAGAGCTACAGAGGATCAGGTCTCCAGAGCTTTGCTAAACTCCTCACTCACTCACTCACTCACTCACTCACTCACTCACTCACATCCATGCCCCAGACATGTCATTTCTACTACTGACATTCAGGAATTCTGAAAAGGTACGGTTACCTTCCTCAGACGTGCATCCTCAGAATATATCCACAGACAAGAGTACTCCATGTTGCCGAATTAAAGCATGAGTTGTACTCTTTAATAGGCTAAAAAAGCAGTCTTAAGCAAACCAAGGAACTTCTTCAGACATTTGTAGCAGAACAGAGCTGCCCACCTTGTGAATGGGCATTAATTACTGGTTTTTGTATCTCCTGTTTTGTGTTGCAGTCTTCATTTTCTTTTTGGATTCAGAAAATTTCTGCTTTCCCTGTAATTTTTCATACATGGATGAAGTACTTTTGTCCCTGATCACAAAATATTTCTAAATTGCAAAATTTCACAGCACACACTCAGTATTCCTTGAGTAGCATATATTTCACTTCTAAATACTTTTTCAGAGAGAGGAACTGATGGGATCCCAGTTCTAACTTTGCTCTCATCTAATTCCCCTTTCCAGCACCTACATTTTTTCCAAAAAGTTGGAGATGGCTCTCAATAGTCATCTTCAGTCGTGTTCTGGGTTTAGCAGGAGAGATCTGCTACACAGCTACAGAAGATGTGCACATTAGCACACACAGAGGAGAAACAAAGGACATCTCAAGAGCTGTAACACAGAAAAGGAATGTATCACTTCTGTACATTTCTGCCTCAGCATTTAATGGTTGATATTGCATTTTAGGACACCCAAAATATCTATCAGGGCTTAAATGTTCGCCAGGGATGCAGAAACAAGTCTTTTCATCAGTAGTAAAATTTCTTGTTTGGGTAGTGTTTCTTACGTCATGTAATCCAGTTATTTTTATATTGTTTTAATTATTAGGGTTGGCAAGCAAATGATCCTGTTAATTATTTAGACAATTATTTAATTTTCTATTTACTGCTAGTTCTGTTTTTCTGCTAAAATGGAAAAAAAATCAAGCTAACATTATACAGCCATTTATTCTGCACAATAAAGAATGCCTGAAAAACTGAATGATCTAATTGGCTAGAGTAAAACAGCAGAATTCACCACTCAGAGCTTATTAGCCTGTTAATTTAATTAAGATTATGCAAATTCTTTGACAAAAAGTAACATTTTATAATAAAATTGCATTCTCCTATTCAGACATTCCACTCTTTGAATTGTACTAGAGGATGTTCATTTAAGACAAGCAGCTTTGATCATGAATATGCACTTATTCACGCCCTGCCATGTCTTATTGATTAAACAGGATATTTTCCCTCTTGTTAGAATGAAGTTGCAGTTCAAAGGTTTTAGAAAAACATCCACTATAAGAAATTGGCAAAGCAAGTGTGTAGTGCACTACAACCTCCTGAGAATTACATAGCATTCCTTCTTCCCAAGCTTCTGTGGGGGTTATTGCTGAAAAAAGAGTGTGTGCAGTATGTGCTGTCGTTGAAATTTAATAAATATTTGAAAAAAAAGTCTGCTAGAAGACAAACGTGTACTATGTCAAATGCCATGAAATCAGTAGGCAGGTCTCCATCTGTTTATTTATTTAAACATATCATGATGTATTTCATCCACAATTTGCAACTTACAAGTGAAAGCTTTGGCTCACATCTCCTAACAGGACTACTAACCCTTGCACTATATTAAAGAAAAGCAATCCCAAAATGTAGTAAAAAACCACGAATCCCAGAGACTTGTTATATGAAGTAAGGATCTCTCTGATGGGTTTTATATATAAATTTCAGTAAAGTTGTCTGTGGACTTTTTGCAGAAGTAAAGAATACAAAAATTTTCTCTGTTTAGGTGAAAGGTTTAGGTTCGAGGGTGTTCTTCCCCCCCTTTAGTATTTTTTTTCTTTTTCCTAAAAGCTCTGTGTGATTTAATACAGTTCTCTGAAGCTCTCAGTAATAATTCCTCCTATGGCAAGTTCCAAAATGGAAACCAAATGTCTCCTGAGCCTCAGACAGAATGCACTGAATAATAAAATAAAACAAGGCTTTGCACTCACAAGCAGTCTCTGGGGGTCCCTAAGCATTTCAAAAATAAATGAATTCTCACAGCACCTTAGCAAGGTGAATAAAAACAGGAGATAGTAATGGGATTATTATCCCCATTTTGCTAATACAGATACCAAGATAGGGAAGTCAAATAACCTGCCAAGCTTGTGGTACATAGTCAAGAGAAAGAAGATCTCCTGACTCCTGGTTCTAAATATTAACATAGTACATTTCCAATGGCTAGCCAAACTTTGCTAACTTCCAAACCTTACAAAATCTCTCCTGAGGTATCCTGTAACAACCAGAAAGCTAGGGCATGATACAAATTGCACTAATGTTAGTGGGAAATTTTCTACTAGGATAAACACTGGAGATTTTTCTGAGCCTTAGTCAACCCTAATGCTACAATACTGAAATAGGTTTTGCCACTTCCTGCCACGCTGCCAGAAAGTAATCTAATAATTGTCTCTCTTGCCAGGTTTTGGAACCACTTTTCGAAGCACTGGTCAGAGCAAAATAACGGAGTTCTAAAGAGCATTCATGTCCTTGCACCTGGCATGGCCAGCTCCACTCTGGGTGCTGTGGGTAGGCAGTTGTTACTCTGGGAAGCTGCGGGCCGTGAGAGCTGCTTTTTTCTGTATTGTCTTTGAATACAAAGAAGAGCATTATTCGTAGTGTTAGTCATAGATGTATTCATATGTTTTATGCTGGCTCTCACTTATAAAATAGTCACCGAATAACACGTTTCATGAGAGCTAAGAGTGTCACAAATGAAGAGAAAACAGCAGCTAATTTCAGAAACGGATCAGCCTTGCTCTACACCATTCACTTTTTAATATCTACCCCTTTTTTTGTTTCGGCTTTTTTTGTATTCTCTCTCCGTGCATAACTATGTTACGTGAGTCCAGCTCAGAGGTAAGAGTGCCACCTATCGAATCCCTGGCAATATTTGTCATCATCTACAATGGAAACAAAAGCTTACATACCATTTCTTATGATGCATTTGCATATAACAAAAAGACAAGTAATGTCTTCCCAACTGAACCCAAGACCGTTATGTATTCAGAGCAAAAAAAACTCCATGATAAAAATTATAAAAAATAGTGTCTCCCTGACAAACACACCTTCAACTATTTTTATTTTTTTAGAAAAGAAGGGAAGGGAAAAAATTAAGATACAGATAAAGGTCAAGTACTTATGGTAAAAAAACAGTGCCTCTAATAAAAGACCAGTTTGCTTAAAACAGTTCAGTTATAGTTCAGGGTAAGTTTGTCTCCTGACTTGACCCAGAGAGAATTTTTTCCCCTCGTCATACTGACTAGTCATTATACTAATTAAATACTTTACTAAGCCAGGGTGTGCTAGATGTCACCTTGGAAACACTTCAAACAGTATTGAGTAATATAAAAGCTGAATATAAGGCAGCCACATTACAGGGTTATATTACAGAATGAACTAGCTTTTCTCTTTTGGCAGCAAAATTGCAACGACAGTGCATATTTTCAAAAATTGCTGGAATCTCTAGAAAGTGAGGAAAACCAAAAAGACTTACAAGAACAGTGATGTTTTTTCCACTTTATTACACTTGCATATGAATTGCATTTTCCTGGCATCCTGAGCAATGATGACATATGAGAAACACATATATTTTTAGAAGAGTTTTATTATTGTTGACTTGGGTGTATATACTGAGTTTAATCAAGAGAAACCCTATTCATATTATATGCTTCACTTAATGGGCACTAGCTAGACAAATGAACCATTTCCTGAAATGTGCAGAAAAAGAATCAGACGAGAAAATTATCAGAAATTCCATCAGTACATGAACACTTATCTCCCCAGACCAGGGAATAAACGTGTGTAATTCATTTTAACTTTCACTGAAAGAGTCCTTTGTTCCCTTACCTTTTCTGAGCCATGGTGCAGTATTACTTACTGTCTTTCCAAAGCAGAGTTTGTGGACAGTGTCTGTGTTGGTCACCTGAGAGAGAGCTCGCGTGATTAGGAAATGCAGTCTGAGGAGGAAAAAAAAAATAGATTAATTCAATTTAGCTGCAAACAACACCGTGAAATAACCAAATCCTGATCACTTTTCAGGATCAGTCTCTCTCTAAGAGTGATGTGCGAGAAATGACAGAGGGTGAATTCTGGTAGTGTTAATCCGGTGTCAGTGTAAGCATTGCTTCATAAAACAAATGCAGAGGGGAAAAAAAATGCTCTGAGGAAGCCCGGAAGGAGAGATGGGAGTAAATGTGCATGTAATTATTGCCCCCAAATGACTTCAGTGATGATTTGATAACCTCACGGTAAACAGGCAAACATGAACAGCTGTCACAAACTCTGGAATCTGAAATATCATGACAGAGGAGTGGTTTCTCCCTCAGTATGCAAATATATGTCTGCACAGGACAGACAGTTACATTTCCCCAATCCAGGCATGTCTTTTTCTCAATGTTACTTAAGCTAGTCTGCTAGCATTCCTAGGAGAGCTGCGAATCTGGCCAGCGAGCTGTGCAGACAAAAAAGTCTAATCAATAAACCTTGTCTACATATGCTTACCTTATTCCATACCCTTCAGGAGCCAGACTGCCCCAAACTCCCTAGGGGTACAAGGAGATAACCCTTTCTTGTGCTGTTTTAAAATCAACACAGTAATTCCTTCTGTGGATTGATGAGTGAGAAAGTTTAATTCCCACTTTACTTTCCCAGCCTTATTTACTTCTCAAGAACGTCTTCTATACATAGACAAGAAAATCTGACTTCATAGAAATTGCTGAAATCACTCTGAGGAATCTTTATCTAGCAGAGGCATGACGACTCTGCGCAGCTCCTATCAGAATGATGTACCTAAAGGTTTGAACCCACAGTACATCCAGGATGGCCAGATCCTGCCTTTCTACACATTTCTAGTTTCTCTTCATCTATCAGTGACATACCTCTGGATACAAGACATATTTGTCACTTTGCACACAACAGAGATTATACCTAGTCATCCTCACTTCCTGGACTGGATGCTGATGTTAACAGGATGGATTGAAGAAAGGTAGGGAATATTTGATGCACAGGAGCGTAAAGTGCCTGTAATGCTGCTGAATACCTCCCTTTCCCCTGACTGAGTCTTGAGCTTGGGTTTTGACAGCAATCACAGCAAGGTAAAAATCACTCCAAGTAAGGAGGTAAGAAAAAAAGGAAAGAAAAAGAACATGTCAAACAAAACATGCTGTTTTAATTTAACACAAAAGTCCTTTTAAGGGCTCAGGGTAAAAATCACTCCAAGTAAGGATGCAAGGAAATAAAAAGAAAAGAAGAAAGGAAAAATGTCAAAAAAACCAGGTTGTTTTATTTTAAAGGAAAGTTCTTTTCAGTGCTCAAGGCCTGAGCCTCTGTTAGGACTGCGACACAGGCTGGATGACTGCCAATATATCAGGTTGCAATAGGCCATTAGAAGGGGCTGAATATGGATAATCTTCCCTAAGGGCTGAGCAAAGTCATACTGCCTTGATTACTTTTTTTAATTTAGCTTAAAAATCCCTATAACAGTAGCAGACTAATTGGAAAAAGACTTTAAAGGAGCTTTTGGAAATTAGGTAAGAATAGTTTTTATTATTGTAGTGCACAGCAATTGCTGAAAACCTCTTCCTCCTAAAGGATGGGGAGTCAATCACAAAAACCCCTTTATCAGAACAGAAAACAAAACCATGTCCCTTATGGGATTTCATCTTTTGAAATCTTGTTTTACTGTGACCGTTTGATTTCAAGCCAACATCAGAGAGCAAAACAAGTGTTGGAAAGGCCAGTCTCTCAGCAGTCCACACACTTGCACAGTGTTGCTAAAGAAACAAGTTAGTTCCACATGTAGGTGACTAGCCACTGTAATCAGAGGCCCAACATTATAATTCACTGAACTTCAACAAAAATGTTAGTATCGATATTTCATTTGAAATAGAGAATGTTTCTGATTTAGTTTGAACGTTCTCCCACAGTGTTGTGATACAAATCCCAGCATTCCTGGTTCTTCATCAATCCTGATTGGTAATTGGTGAACGATAGAAACTGCAATGTTGATTTGATCTCTGGAACTCAAAGGTCAGGTACAGTATTAAAGACCCAAACCATCACCTAATTTCTAGGAAAAAAATCATAAACATAACAGGCCTGTGGAACAGCAGCAACATGTTAATTCACAAAAGCCAGCGTATGAAACTGAGAAGGAATAAGAGGAAATCCCATCGCCAAAAATGGTTAGAGATAGAAGTGTAATCAAAATTCACAGGTATGAGAAACAAGTCACACACTGATGCAGAAAGAAGGCTAGCAGAAGCGTTCACCCAGTTATTTCCAAGTAAATTTACATCTGAGTTTTATGATAGCAGTGCCTCTGCAACCACTCTCAGTCTCAAGAAGTTACAGGATTTAGGTGCCAATCTATACTGCTTTCATTCAAGGCCTTAATGAAAGGCTTGCAAAGGAAGCCACAGCATCCATGTGATTCATTCAGATATGCAATCAGGTCATTTTGTTTTCAGGGAAATGCTATTTGGGGAAACAGATTGATATATGTGATTTTTATATTCTTGACTTCTAGGGGTAAGTTTTCAAGTCCCCAGTTCCCACAGCTGCGGTTACATTTTCAAAAGTGCTGAGGGTTCGTTAGCTCTACTGTCATTTCTTTGATCAAATTTTTATATAAATATATATGTATGTATCCTGACTACCACTTGGTTTAAGAACCTGGACACAGCCCTCCATGTTCAGTCTGTGAACATGGACTGTCACTCATATCTGCCACCTAAAGGTTCTCCAGAACTTCTTCTCAGCCCAGTATGCTCATCCTGTCTTTGTTTTTATTGTGTGGTACAGAAAAACAGAAGCTAACATCCTTGTATTCCCAAAGAACATCTAAAGCACCTAGAGACATATTCTAAGACGAGAGGTTGAGAAAAAATAGAGAGCTCCATGTATGTATCAAGATTGATTCTGAAATAATATAAAGGCTGTAAAGCCATTTACTGAGCAAATCAAATGAAGAAGGCAAATTCTTTAGACTTACTAGATTTACAGAGCAACTTGGTCCCTGACCCAAGATAGCTATTTACGATTCTTGGCCCTTGCTGGAGGTGAATGTGTCTCAGCAAATGCTGCTCAGAGTGTCCCCTATAGCAGAGCATCTGGCTCTACTGTAGACTCGTCTACTTAGAAATGAGCAAATGTTCACAAATCTGGAACACGTATTCAAACAGGCTCCAGCTAGCTTTAAAATTAAGAAATCTTCTCATAATGTATACTGCACATATTTGGGAGAATGCTGTGTGTCATGGCAAATATTGACCATGTCATTTGACTGAATTCAGCAATGTAGTCCCTTTGTATGTTTCAGGTCACTTTTACATCACAGTCTCTCATACCTTATAGCAACAAAAATAATTTCACCTATTTGAATAGAAAAATTACAACCAATTTATAGGGTTTTTTGGCTTCTCTGCTGTTAGCTGACTCCTTCTTGGTAACAAACCAATTTTTAAATTATCATTGCTAGTGAATATATAGAATGATAGACAGAAAGATCATCCTGTTGAAATACTAAGTCTTAATACTGACCAGAGATGTTTTCTAAATAAACCTTTCCCTTTCTGTTTCTGTCTTACAGTTCAGTCATACCATAAGGAAAAGACTAAGGTTAGCAGAAAGTATGAGCACATTTTTAGTTTGTAATGCCATTATAATGATATAATGGGAGAGGTTACTGAGAGGAGTTGTTTTTCAAACCTATACATTCAAGACAGTCTCAGTTAAGTAAAATGAAATTGCTGCATTTCAGGACTCTTGGCAAGCCAGAAACCTAATCCTCATTTTTATTCTGCTTTGGAAGCATAACAGACTGTCAAAAAAAGACATAAATTAGTATGACTTGACACTGGACCCTAGGCATTTCTCACCTTCCCGTATTAGATTTCAATTCTGATGCCTAACCCACAGACAACTGATTTAGGTATGAAAAGAAAGGTGAATACAAGCTTAAAAAAATAACAAATGAGGTTAGAATATTCTAGAAGTAGAAATGATACAGAAGTATAAAGGATACTGAGCTATGTATCGTAGAGCTTTGCAGTCCAAAATCACTCTCAATGGCTAGCCTCCTTGAGAAGGAAGGATTTATACATTAAAACTATTCCTCAAAAGCCAGTAACAGCATTCTTCCATGTTGCTCTCTTGTAAATATCTCCTCTAAGAGATCAAAAGGTCTCCAAAACAAAAGGGTGGGAGGCTTCTATTGCTAGCATCTTTCACGCCTGCTTATTTCTATGTACAGATGAGAGTTATTGCAAACAGAAGAATCCAGAAATTCCACAGGTTATACCCCTCAGTTTCTTTGTCTACAGTGTTGATTAGGAGGAATATCTCCCAGGGCGCTCCCACTTCTGAGAAGCTTTGGCAGTGTCTATAAAGCAGCCTCCAAAGTTGGTTAACTTTACTGCCCTGTGACCTGATGCATTTTGGGCACATTTCTGTCTCCTTCTGTAATCTGTTAACACACCCTACACCTCCCCATTCAATTCAGTGGTAAAATAGCTCTCCAAATTTTTCTTCTTCCTAGTTCCTGCACAGAGGAGGAGTCTGGTTACCTGAGTAACAGAAACACAAAATCAGACATAAAATTAGAATTTGTTAGGCTCCCTGATTAGGCTATTGAACCAAGAGACATCTTGCACGTGAAGAGGTTTCTGCACAAAAGTCAAGAACTGCAGACTAACACGTACCCAGCTAGCTACATATATAAAAACAGAAAGCAGAAGAGAACACAGAAGTAGCCATGTAGGATCAAGACCCAGGATGTGTTCATAAGTTCAGAGGATAATTCACACTGGCTTGCACCTGAGGAGGTTTCCTAGCCCCAGGTCACCTTGCTACCCACCAGGGCCTGGTTCAATCTCCCCAGAGCTGCTCACCAGCCCTGTTGTCCTAGCCTGCATCCCTGCAGTGCTCTGCCTTCATGAGGCAGAGACTGGTTTCTGGCCATGCTGAATTTTATGGCATCCCTGTCAGCCCCTTTCTCCCCCTGCTACAGCTGCCCCTGAAGGGCAGGCTAGCCCTTGAGTGAACCAACTGATCCCCCTTGGTGTCATCTGCAACCTTGATGCATGACTCCTCCGTCCCCTCCTCTGGATCACTGATAGAAATGTCAAACAGAACAGGTCCCAGGACAGATGCTGCAGGACCCCAGTTGTTACCCACCTCCAGGTAGGACATGGTCCATTAGCCATGACCCTCTGAGCCTTACCATCCAACTGGGTTCTTCGTGGTTTACAGGCCCATTACAGCACAATATCATAGTTAAAGCAAATTATAATGGGGCAAAAATAACACAATACTTCCACTAACATGTTTTCTTAGCTTTTAGCATCTAGAAACCAAGCAGTTTCCATACTTGAAAGTAAGCATGCATGGTGGACTTTTATTTTTTGAACATTTTCAGTTACTTTCTGAACACATCTCTCCTGACAATAAATCCTATAGTGTCATTATGTATTGTGTGGAGAAGGAAAAAAACTCGTTTGTTGTAAACATACTGCCAAATAATGTCATTTTCTCCATCTTCATTCTGTTGCAGGGAAGTGTGACTAATCAGTCCCTGTTCACTTTCTCCTCATCATTCTTGGATTTATCTAGTACCTCCAGTCATTTTTCCTCCAAGACTAAAGAAGCCTAGTCTGTTTAATCTATCCTCACGTGGAAACGAATGGAACATCATTGTCATCTTTCTCCCTTTCTAGTTTTATTGTGTCCTTTTTGAGATGCTATAACAAGAGCTGTGCTTAGTATTAATGATACAAGCACATCTTGGACTTGGGGCATAATAATGTTTTCTGGTTTGCTCTAATTTTCTCTCATAGTAATTCCTAGGAGTTGATTTTCCTTTTTAACTGTCTCTGGGTATTAAGCTGATGTTTTCATAGAAATAGCCACAATGCCTCTACAATCTTCTTTCTGAATAGTAATAGTTCATTTAGAGCCTGTCACTGGGTATATATACACAATGTGTACATAAAGATAGTGTTTTTTCCCAGATGCATTACTTTCACAGCACTGAATTTATCTTTCACTTTATTGCCAAGTCACTCAGTATTGTGACATCCTCCCGCAGCACTTTGCAGTCAGTTTTCGTTTAGCTGATCTGAATAATTTTATATTATCAGCAAACATTTTTACCTCTCTATATATCTATCCATTTTCCCAGGATTTTGGTGAATATGTGGATGAACACACATCTCAACCTGGACACCTGATGAACTCCACTAGTGACCATTGTGACACCTGACAGTTATTTACTTTTTTTGTTTTTTTGTGGTAGTGAGTAATAGCTGTGCTTCCTCTTTTGCCATGTCAGTTTAGGATATCTAAGAGCCTTCGGTAAGAGATCATCAAAAGCACTCTGAAAGCCCAAGCATAAAACAGTCATGGGATCTCGTTCATCCATATAATCACTGGCACCTGTAGGGAGTTCTAGTACACTTTCAGGGCGTAATCTCATTCTGCAGAAGGCAAACTGAATGTTTTCCACTACGGCATAATTATTCTTATATATATATTACTATCTCTGTATTACAGCTTCGTCCAGTTTGTCCAGTACAGAAGTCAAATGTACTCACCTGCTGTAGCCAGACCTGCTGTGAATCTCTTCCTATGAACGAGTTTCAAATTTGCCAAATTTGACCCTTCTAGTCATTTTAAACAGAGTAAGTTGTACACCACAGCTCATAGGTCAGTAATTTTGTACTGATTGCCTTTACAGCTCTTTGTCAAATGTAATCTGACATGTCTAGCCCATCATCAACTCTTCACTTAAAAGGTTGATGAAATGAACAGGCCTGCATCCATAATAGATTCCTGATGTACCTCACTTGAAAAGGTTTTGTATATTGATGGAGAGCCATCAACAACCTCTCCCACCATGATAATCGTAACTGGGTATCTATATTCACTTGCTTCCGAAACACAGCCAGTCATCTCCTCCGGTTTTCAATCTTTAAGGATTTGTCAATAGCAGTAAAACCTATCCAGAAGGATATAGTATAATTTAGCCTGGCTTTTCTGTTGTGACTCTTAGACTCTTGTTACAGAAGAGGAAAGAGCTGGAGGAGCAGAGAACTACATGTTTGACTTCACCCAGTGACATTTGCTGCATATACACATTTAAGAGAACATCCAGGCACAGATTCAATGCTCTAAATATCTGCCTGTCCTTGTTAGCTCCTCTTTCAGCCTCTGTGGTATTTCTGATGCTCAGTAAAGGACTGCCTTCAAATGCTTGCCTTGACAACTGAGCTCTATAAACCAACCACCAGCAAAACTCAAGCTGAATCAAGGGGCTGCTTGAATAATTTATATGAGTGTTACTTTTACAACTTCAACACATTTACAACTAAATCCAGTACACATGAACTACTGTGTAACAGTCTATTCATGGCAAATTGGGCCAGAGAGAGCCTACACATTCCTGAGATGAAAAAAAAACAAAGCATGAAAGGGCAGCAACTGAATTCCACTGAGCTGATTATATGTTTTGCACTGATATATAGCTTCCAACAAAAAATCTAAAAACCACAAATGGTTTATCAGAACAGAAGCAGCATAGGTTTGACCAGGTGCAAGCCTTTAGCCTGCCTCCATTCAGATTTTTTTCCTGGAATAGGAAGTCTATATTCAGAATTCCTCAGTTTAAGAATATGCGTTGACTAAATAACTGTTAAATTTGGCCTTTTTTTAAGTGGAAATAAAAACTATTACGCTTAGACTGGCATCAGCTGTTTCCAGTTAAACCATTCACACGTAAAAGGAGTTAAGCACACTGTTAGTTTACATATGTGATTTTCCAGTGTGCACATTCCTTTAAGGATAACCTAACTGTGTAACACTATTTATAAACAAAATAAAGAAACACAATTGAAGAAAAATGCTATTGTTTAATTGATCTCATTTGATATATACAAAGTGAGAATCTGATATTTTTATTCAACTTACACAGACCCAGACAGATCATAATTAAAATAAAAGTGTTTATGCATTCTGTTTATACTCCTACACTATTACTTATATATAACAGGATTTTAAAAAGAGGGGAAGAAGGGAAGGGAAGGGAAGGGAAGGGAAGGGAAGGGAAGGGAAGGAAAGGAAAG
>VYZM01022904.1:125531-189585 GCA_013398915.1 Dromas ardeola
GGAAAGGAAAGGAAAGGAAAGGAAAGGAAAGGAAAGGAAAGGAAAGGCAGAATTGATTGGGATGGACGAGGAGGAAGGAACTGGGAGAAAGGAACTGAAAAGAAGGGAAAGCTGTGTTTTTGAAAAACAAAGCATTCTGTAAGAAAAGAACAGAACGAGGGTATACGCACAAACATGTCTTAGTCTATTTGTCTGTGTCATATCAAGTGTTTTTCTGAATTTGCTTACAGAGGAAAGTGTATCCTGGATATTGAAATGCAATTGAGCAGGACATAATATATACCACTTATCTTGAGGGCTGCATTTTTGTTAATGTAGCAACAGCATAAATATGTGAGTGGGGGTTATCTTTTTAACCGTAATTTAAGGTGGTATGACTTGTGTAAATTGCTAGCTATTTGTATGATAAAGTGTGGTTAACGCTAAACCATAATGTGTAACTATACAATCAAAAGAAAAATGACCTACTAGTTTTACTGTGTGAGCCCCTTACAAAATCAATGAAGACTTGTCTCACTTTTCCCCTTTTCTGAATGAAATGCTGCCATTTATAACAGTCATTCTACCCCTTACTGATTGTGTTAATAGCATCAGTAATATTGTGGTTAACAGTACAGTTTGTCTCCTTTATTACAAAATGTACAGTAACAGAGCCTTACAAGTTTAAGATGAAAGACCCACAATTCCTACTGAGTACTCACTGTTAAATCACCATAGCCCCAAAAATAAGCAATACGCAGCCAAACTGTTCACTGCATTTCCACATGACCTGGGTGACATATAGCTTAGGAGCATGTCTCAAGTTAGGTCTGATACATACAGACCCAGAAAGCCACACAGTCACAGATCCAACCATGACCAACAGTAGAGTATTTTCACTGCATGTCCTCACTGTACTGAGTCAATGTGGTTTTCAAAGGGGCTGCAACACAGAGCGTCTAAAAGAGCAGCTTTTTACTACAGGAGTTTGGGCAACATGTTTTTCTCTTCTCATCTTTGCAACCTTTAAGCAGCAGAAGCATTCAAAAATGTCTCAAACTAAAGCGACTAAGGCAACATAGAAAACATTTGGGAAAGAGAGGCTTTATTAGTGATTTGTTCAGAACATAAAAAGGAGCATAACACAATTCACAAATATTTTCCCAAGATGTGTGATCTTTGAAGATAAACACTATATGTAATAGTGCCATCTGGTGACTGAATGATATTAAACACTTAAAATAATGAAATAACTCTATTAACTTGATTAACTATTCATAAATGGGCTCCAGCACCCCTGGAGTGAGTGACATAAGCCCAAACAATAAGCAGCCTATTGCCAATGTGCTCTGTTTCAAAGCTTGATTCTAAATTTTACAAATGTCAAGATCCAGGCTCTTTCTTAAAGGTGGAAATATATGCAATGCTCAATAACTCAGTGAAGCTGAGGGTACTTAGTATGTTCAAGATTTGTCACCTGAGTGAGTCAGCAAGATTTTAACTTGACAAGATTAGTTTATGGTTGAGATATAAGTGTGAAGTGTAACTGCTAGTATTTGTTCCAGAGTAAATACAGAGTAATTCATTTTGAGATCATAAGCATTGATTTGGACGTGTCCATATTTTAAGTGACAATCCATCTTTTCCGCAGTGGAAACAACCAGAATTTGCTTAGAAGTCTTCAGTAAAAAAATTAGCTTCTTCCAACTCTCTGTTTTATGTCAGGTACTGTATTTTCAGTTAAGGAGCTTGGAAGCAACCATCCACTGAAGTCTTAGTAATAATTGTTCCTGATTAACACAAGAACATCAATAAAAAAGAGAATTGAACACTTTTTTTAATTAAAATAATCAAGTCAAGGAAAACAGCCTACGTGACAGATAGCTTGTATAAAAATAATTGACTCATTAATCTTAACCATATGAACATGTTCACATTAGCAGGGTCAGCTGCTAGAAAGGATGCAGCCGTAGTTACATATTCACAGAGGTGTGAAGTTGAAGTTAGCCTAATTGCACAAAAACTGTCCTTAGGAACTGAATGGAGGCTTTAAAGATGGTAGCTATTCAGTGCCAAAAGCAGAGAAAGTTTCAGTGGGACTCTCAAATCATAGCATACGGATTATAAACTGTTTAGGCAAAGCAACATCCTTCCATCATACTAAATAGAACAGCCAGCACAAAGATGTTTGGATCACTGACTGGGGTCTCTAACAGTATGTACAAAAATACATCCTTAACCTCAGTGCAAAGGTATCTGTTATAACCTTTTCTTGGTGTTAAGGCAACTAGACCTTTTAAGCTAAATATCTTCAGAGCAGAATTGGGTTAATGCAAAAGGCTTCACACTTGCAGTAAAGATTGATGCCAGCACATGAGAATATATACATATTGAGGAGAGTTTTCAGCAAGGTGGGTATAGCTGCTGAATGAAAATACAGTCAGAAATTTATCACTCTGTTGATTACACATTATATAGGGTAAAACTTTGTAGCCATGTAACCCTATAATGACGGTGTTGCCGCTGCCCATAACAGGCCCCAGGCTTTGCCTTAAACTGACAATTTAGGGCTCAGCACCTGACAAGGTTTCTCTGAATTTCACTTGGCCTCCCTGGAGATTTGTTTCAGTTTAGCAGTAACAGCAATTGTCTAATGACCAGGTAATTATTGTTTTATGTTTTGTTCAGCTTTGAAAGTAAATTGTGTTAAAATAGTTATCGCTCTACAGAGATACGCATTTAGTAGCTAAAAGCGGCAATAACAAGTAGTTAGTCTATGTGGAATGCGATAGCTGTGACTTAGAAAGAAATGCAGCAGGGATAAGTAGAGGAATCGGATGGCAACAGGGGCCTTCAAAGCCCGAGCACAGAGCAATACCAGAGGCTCTGGGCTACAGGCACCTAACCCCCCATTCCCGGTCACTGATGGAGTGCAACCCTGGTAGCTGGGTAAAACCAGTCTCAGTGGTAATAAAGAGAACAAAGAACAAGCATCCAAACAAGAGCAAAACACACCTTATATAGTGTAACATGGACTTGCATTCCAGTGAAGAAAGAACAAGGTGGAGAGCATGTTGCCAAGCGCACAAAATTGGCTGCTAGTATATCCTAGGTGGAAAAGAAAGAAACCATTAACAAAAACTTCATCTTTCCCCCTGAAAATGTTTGAGGATGCTGGTGATGGGCCATACCCCACAGTCCTTGGAGTGAAGCCGTCAGTCTTAGGCCTCAGAGGGGTACTGCAAGGCCAAGCACATCACCAGAGAAAAGGGTAGACTTTAGGAAGTTTTTGCCTATACCAGTTTAACTGTATGTGGTTTGATCTGTGAACATTGGTATCATGTTAGTATCATTGCAACTGAACTACTAAAATTCTTCAATTAAACTGTTAAGATTTTAATTAGACTAAACATGGATTAATGGCTTTGTGTGCAAGGTGTGTGCCTTTTTCCTGTTAAAGGATTTTGAGTGTAACAAGCTGGCAGGAGCTAAAGCAATCTGTTTCGCAATGTAGGTACAACAGATTGTAGTGCTTTACATTAGTTATGTTATTCAGCACATAGGCTGGCAGAAGAGGGTAGTGTGCCTGTCACAAGATGTTGTTGCACAGAGCACGTACCATTCTGAAGCACCTTAATTCTTTCACTCCTGGGATTTCAGAAAGGAGCACAGAAGTTGCAGCTAGGCACTTCCAAGTTGCTGCTGATTGGACCCAAGCGGGGTATATTTGATTGTCTCCTATGTTACTTGACCATGAGATTTCTCCACATGAAAGTCATCTTTGTGATTGCATTGTCTATAATAATATACTATAATAAAATGGGATGCAAATAAGTGCTTGGAGCCCAGCCAGCTGCTGTAAATCTCAGCTAAGCTGTGAGGACAGCTCCTTGAAACCATCCAGGCTAAAACAATTGATGGCAGTTGAAGATCTGGGTCAGCATGTTACAGAACAAGGAACTGTCTCCACTTTGATTATTTTAAGAATAATTGTTGAGATAAGCTTATTACTTCTGATCTTCTCAAACATCCGCATTTTCAATGTCCGTGATTGCCATCTCTTAATTCTCTTTCAATTTTTTAGTTCAGAGAGCACGTTAGCTCATTAAAGCCTACATTATTTTCTTAATATACTGCAGGGTTTCTCTTGGAATCAATATGGGCTATCGGGTAGCATGTCTTTCATTAGGGACTGTAAGCCAAAAGGCGAACCTTAGCTATCCAAGCCCATCTCCTCTAGAGCAACGTAAATAGTTACTCTTTTCTTTACAGAAGTACAAATAAAACTGGATTGTAGATTATGTCTTAATCAATGCAAGTTATCAGGTATTTTCATGCCTCCCTGCTAAAAAGTTATTCTATACATTACAGCTGTGACTAGTGTTTGCATATGACTGTAACCATTTTAAAATACCATTAAATATACTTCTTATTTCTTATTTGGATGAGGTCTTCATAAAAATCTTTTAAATGTGGCTTTTCAGATAGGGCCCTTTAAAATGTTTATTGGCATAGACTCCATGCCCCAGGCCTAGTGCAAAAACTGCAAATGTCCAGGCTTCGGGTGGCACAGAATTTAATCACACCAATTGACAACACTGGATTTCAAAATAATTAACTGGGATCTTTTTTTTCTTCCTTCCTTCTCTCATGCCCTCCTCCAAATTAAGAAAAGCAATTTACTTCACCATTTTAAACTATCTACAGTCATTAGACAGTTTAATCAATCACCTACAACTTTTTATATGGAAATAAAAAAAATTAGCTTTTGAGAAATAGATTGAAGGAAAGCAAGCCCGCAAAACTAATTTGTGGGGATGATGGGACAGTTGCAGTTCAAACACAACCATCAAACACCACAAAAAAAGGAGATTCACTTTTAACTTATATTCAGAAGGAAAAAAAAAAGGTTTCCAGCTGAGTTTAGACCAAAAAAGCAGCACATTTGCCAGTGACTGAGAGATCTATGGGATGAAGACACCTTATCTGATTGAGAAAGAGGTTTGTAAGGGTTTTTTCACTGTGTTGGGCAGTAACTTAACAGAGCAGGCTTTAACCACAATAATTCTGTAAGAAAGAAATACTGCAAGTATGGGAGAGACATTTTTGGTATTTGTCTTGAAGGAAGGCATTAAGCAAAGCAAAACAAAACAAGAAAACAAAACAAAATAAAAAACATTAAAAAAATTTGCATTCTAATGTGAATTACTAATAGTCTTGTTTATCCAGAATGAAGTATTTTTATAACACTTTAATCACATACATATTTTCCTCATTTTTTTGCTTTAATATGCTTTAATAAAATACAATTTTTTTTTTATGTGCCACAGTCACCTTCAGTTTGTTCTTTTTGAAATCCACTGACATCTAAATACAATCAGTGTCCTCTTAAAAAGAAAACAGTAGAGAGCTAGCTGACAGAGAAGGAACTGAGAGATTGACAGATGCATTAACCAAATCTGTGAGAAGTTCCCAGAAACTGGTTTTACCTTGAAAGCTGACTAGAAGGTTAAAAACGGATATTCAATATATTGTCTTCTGTGAAGATACAGCTGTATCACTAATAAATGTAAGGTGAACCAATGTCTACAGTCTGGAAAGTACTTTTTTTGTCTGTCATAGCAACAGTGTCTAGGCATCTATTTAAACTTGTCTTTGAGAAGTCCCCCTAGGACTTCATCCACATTCACAAACATTCCCAAATGTAGATCTGTAACAGCTCTGGTAATTTCTTCCAGACTTTTTATAAAAATAAGCATTCCTGAGGCTATTTTTCCCCAAAGCCGTTTTTCATTGTTAAGAAAATAAGATTTGGACTCAGCAGAAACAACTCTAAAACTACTTTGACTTGCCAAGACACAGGCCTACTAACCCTTACCCACCCTCCCCTGCCCAGAGCTCACAGTGGAGTGCCTTGCTTCATAGAAAGTCTTGAATTGGTATGACATCGTTCCCTTTTATTCATGTATTCTCTGAGTTGCACCAGGTTGTGGCTGCAGCATAGACTTCAAAAAAAAGAAAACAGAACTTCAGTTAATATTCCTAATTTTTCCCTGCTAAAAAGGAAAAATAAATTAAAATTATTTTCCTTGAACTCCCCATGATGTTTGATTTGATCAAATGCCTTCCAGTTCTTAGGTATTTTTACAACAAACCCAGAAAATGTCAATGTAAACATAATTCATATTACTATATAAATAAATTCACTTGTTTTTTTTTTTCTTTAGGCCACCCTTTTACACTTCCTTCCAAAATTTGTGTAAAACTGATTCTCACTAAATTCAGAAGAGATAGTAATGAAAAGCAAATATATTTGGGCTGAAGTCCTTTTGCATTTTAGCTTTGTTACAGTTTTCATGTTGTATCTTTCTCATAATACTCTAGCTGACTCCTAAAATCTGTGTTATCCCTCAGAACAGATATATGTGCACTCTGAAGAGAAGTAAAAAGAAAGGAAGGAGGGAATGCTCAGTATGTCATAACAGACCTCTTTCCCCTTCTGACTTTTCATGCTACTGTAGTATTATGCCATTACAGAAAGGCGCACAAAACTTCAATTCTGCCCTTCTTTTATAACCTTCCCAATTCATGACCAGAGTGATAACAGAAACTGATAACAGGACTTCACAACCAAGCAGCCTTGGTGCTCACCACCATGTGTATGCATGTAATTAAAACTGATGCTGAAGAAGCTGCATGGGCCAGGGAACAACTACAAGGCAAGTTCCCTAGAAAATTCTATAAATTTAAAAGAAGTTAGTTTCTATACAGTTATGTCTCAGAAGCACTTTCCCTCTATTTTCTAGCTGTTTCATGTCAGTACTACCTCTTCTTTCAAGTCTGTGAAATCCTTCGTAAACTCATTCAGAAATAAAACATGAGAGGCAATTGATGAAACTAATAGAAGAGAAGGTTAGAAACGGTGAAAGAATGCACTTTTAACAACAATGAACCTCTGGAGCTTGGGGTCAAAGAGGGAGGCAGAGACAGGTACAATAGCAGGTCAGAAAGATGGCAAACTCACTCATGGACAAGAGGTTTGGACCCAGAGTAAAGGGTAAGGAGGTGTCTCACAGCAATTCTGCTGTAGCCATTGAAGATGCTGTGGTAGTGTGAGTGACTACTGTATCAGGACAAAGTGATTTTATTTAAAAACTTTGTTAAACCTTTCCAGCCTTTCTCCCTCCCCCTCCAAAATAAAGAATATTTTTTAAAAAAAAAAAAAAAAGAAGAGAGCAGAATTTAGAATAGAAGGATAATTCAGGCAACAGCAGACCTGCTAGTCTGACCTCAAGGAGGTCAAATATTTAGATAGTCTTTTGAAAAGGATTTCCATCCATGAGAGCAATGAAACAACTCTCCAAAATGGTAGAAAAGGGCTACTTAGCTACTTTGAAATGGTTGTTGACCATTTAATGAAGAAGATTATGTTGCAGGCTTGCCTGGGTTCAGAAAGGGAAAGACTTTCAACAGGGAAAGCGACAATTTTGACAAGTCTTTCCATCCAAAAGCGATTTCCCTGTCCTCCTCCTCTCATTTTTCCTACCTCGCAGACCCCCCGCTCTTCTAGAAAAGAAAATAGACATCTGTATTTAGCAACATTTATGCAACACATTCAGTGCTGAGTAAGTGCTTAGTCCCACTGAAGTCAAAATAACATAAAATCTTGGATGGGCATACATATTTTCAGGCTCAAGGCTACAGTTATTTTTTTTCCCTGTATGCAGCTATGCAAATTTCTCATTCTATTTGTGATGGGAGTCTTAAATTACTATCTGAATAACTGCATTATTAAAAGCAAACTAACAGTTTAGTCTGAAAGTCAACACTCCTGCACCGTTCTGAGATTACTTTAAACCTCTGACTTGCAACAGATTGCAACAAAGGGGAGTGGGAGAACAACTGGTCCTTGTTGTCAACACTTCTGGCAAAGAAGGAATCCTCCCATAAACGCTCGCCCTAACACAATCACTCTTAAAATTTACTTAGAATTACTTTAGAAACGGAGTTACAGAGATTTGAGATATCATGGGCTGAATTGGGGCTAATACTGAATTGGGGATAATTTGAAAGCATTGTTAATGCATGGAAAAAGCAAAGCAAAAAAGACAATTTACTCATCACTGATTGTTTACAACTGGAGCCTATGTAACCTTATTAATTGGATAAACAAAATGCAGGGGGTTTTTTTACCCTTTAGGAAAGTAAAGACACAGGCATTTAACAACACATTCTTTATTGTGATTCCCTGTTGTACCTATGGAATTAGATGTGGTGATACCTCTACGAAAAAAATAAACTTTCTCATTAACAAGCACAGACAGCTGCTAAATAGTCTGGTTTTTTTCCTCAAGTAAAGAGTCATTTCAACAGTGCTGGGCCTGCACTATGGCTGAACTCTGAGAGCAGAGGGGAAATTCGGCTGTAAACTGCCAGGCCATATCTACGCTGCAAACACTGAAGCTCTGGCAGGCAAACTCAAACTGGTTCTTAAGCAGAGAGCTTAGGCACTGCCTGCAGCACCGCCCTGGCAACACAGATCATTGTGGATGCTGCAGAATCCACCTGAGAAGCTGACGAAATGGTGTTAACAAGCCAAACACATCAAACCACTCAGTATATTTTGCAAAGGGTGGGAAGATCCAAGGAGCAGTAATCAATAAGATCACCGTCCTCAGAACTGAAGGCAGAGCAGTAGCCTTTACTGCTGCCTTTTCTGCTTAGTGCTGCAGGGAGTGTCAACACCAAGCCAACAAGTATCACTACGTTTGACAACCAAGGTCTGCACATCTCCTGATCTCCTTTTTAGGGGCCAGTCCAAAAGCATCCAGCAAAATGCAGCATCTTAACTTTATCATTAGAAGTAAACAGCTCCTGGCCACCAACACTGGTGGTACTGTATAATACCTTAAATGAAAACCTCTAACTCAGTTTTTCAAACCCAGTACTGGCTTTCTGGAGATGGATAGAGCCTTAAAAATCACATTTATCATCCTCTAAAGTATCAAATTCAAGGAATACTTTTGCTTCAGTTTTTTATTATGTAAGGAATAAATTGTACCTAGGAGGTTTGTAACTGTTTTTAATTCCACCAAGTGCTTAGCTATGGGTGTATGAAGAAACACCAGCACAGAAAACTCTTCACATTGTCTGAGGGTTGCTCCTTAAATTCCTAGAAAAGCTGGAAGTTAAATAACCTTGCTTATAATACCTCACTTGCACTTAATTTTATGGGTTAGGATGTGCACGATTAAGCCAAAGAAATTGTTATCTTCACTTACATTTGTCATTATAACCTCAAAGGTAAAAAGCAGTCTTTTAAATTACATTGGAATGTTTAAACTCAATCTAATGTTAGGGTTAAAGGCAAATGGGGGGTGGGGGCAGGAATGACTATTACCTAGCAGCCAGCCATTTCAGAAGATTTCCTAACTGGTCTCCAAAGAGTACTCTCAAAGTGGGAATTACTTTTTTCAGGTATTCAGTTGGCAATGAATGCACTAGGCATTGATACCGATGGTGAATAATAACTAATAGTCCATCTCCATTAGCATCTTAGTTCAAACCAAGAATCCTTTTCTGAAGTGACTTCAGGTTGTTCCCACTTACCACACTTGACATCTCAGAACATTCTCTGAGATGATGAACTAGATTTATTCTGGATGAAACCAAACTAGAAGAGGGGTTCCATGATCTCACCTAACATTAATTTGATGATTTATTGTCAAGGAAAATTTATTCTCATTTAATTTTTATCCATAACTTCATTTTACAAATTTCATTTTAAATACATGGTTTGTATGTTTTGAAGTACAAGTCTGAGGGACTGCAGGATGCAAGACTTCATCGTTGACAGCTCAAAACCCAGAGACATCCTAGCCACAGATCTCCTCAGGGTGGGCTGGCTCGTAAGGTAAGTTACAACATAGGAGGTGGTCCCAGCTGTCAGCCACTTCCATTGATACCAGAAATCAAGAAATGTCTTTGCTAGGATTAAGACAGAGTGAAGTCCTACCTATGGCCCGGTTTCTCCACTTTTTATGTCTTTCTACCCTTTCCCTTTGCTAGCACTTGCAGTGCTGCAGAGCACACTTCTGTGCCCAAAACCTACCAGTCCACTGTCCCCATAAGGCCCTGTTTCACATGGGTCTCTGGCGACCTTGCATGCAACTATTTCAGAAGGGGCCACAGCCATGAGCCCGCTTCTGACGTGCTAAGGAGCTGTGCAGCCACCTGAGCCGCCAGCGAGGCTCGAGGTGCAGCTTCAGCAGCGGAGCCTGTGAAGGGAGCAGCTGCTTGCTCAGCAGCAGCTGCAGAAGCAATAGATATGGAAGGAGCCAGTCAAGCAGCAAAAGAAGCTTCTGTTGTTTTAGCAGAAATCTGTAAGCTGATCTTTTCCCGTTTAGTGACATACATGAGTAGTGTTATGGAAAAAGAATATAGAGGACATGGGAAAGAAATCACTTGAAAATCTCAAGACTTATTCCATGTTTGATATGTCTATATAATCTAAAAACCCTGATCTTTTTAAACCTTAGTCCTAAATGAAGAGTACAGACTGTGTTTCCCTTTCTGAGCTGAGTAAACATAATGCTTTACGGTAAGAGTTACAGACATTACGCAGAATTTAAGGCAATTTTAAGTGTGGCATCTTTGGATATATTCTTCCGTTTTCTAAACCCAAAGACTTCCCAGTAAACCCAGAAATTTAAGGTTTACCAATTATCTCTGTAGAACAACTTAAGTTCCTTCAGTTTCTTTAATTTATAAAACCAAAAAAAACAAACAAACAAACAAAAAACAAACAAAAGAAAGACAGACAAACAAACAAACAAACAAAAAAAGGGCAGTTTGGAGTTACAAAAAAATTCATCATTCCAAAATGTGTTGTAGTTTTGTTTCCAGTTTCAGTCCACTTCTCTCAGGAAAAATGTCAAAGCCAAATGACTACGTTAACAGAAGATTTTATATCAAATGACATACCGATTTTATTTATTTATTTTTAATTAAAAAGATAGAACATTTTCTTCATGGTCATCCTTTTAAACAAACTTCTGCCCATTGGGACAGATTAATGTGCAATCTTGGTTTAAGGTTATTTGTAGATTACACTGTAGTACAGTTTAAGTACGAACGAATAACTTAAATCACTAATTTACCCAAACATGCAGTCAAATCAAAATCCACAAATACATTTTCCTCATTCCCTCAGTAGCCTGTTTATTTTATTCTTTACTTCTTGTTGAGACACTTTTTCTTCAAAGCCAAAAGATATTTATGTATCAGTTATATTAAAATGTGTTCAAGTTAACCAAACAACACAACCTCACATGTCAGTAATTCAGGAGAAAATGAAATCTCTTGGATTCCCGGTGGCAATTCAGAGTATAAGGATCTCATCCAAATTTATCACCCTGACTGGGGAAAAAGCAGATGACCAAGCATAGCCAGAATACACCAAGGCCGACATTTTCATATGTGGAAGGGCAATTTAATTTGTCTTTCCTTTTTATGAATTGCAAGCATAGATGTATTTGCACAAAAATATGTGGACATTTTAAAGCAATTAATTAAGCATGCAATTTATATGAAAACAATTTATTGGTGGACATTATCTGGGCATCCAAAATGCACATGCAATTTCTGTGCCTTCTAATTTGTGGACATCATTTATTTTGATTGTGCAATTAGGAAAGCAGATTAATTAATTTCTGTCTTACTGCAAGAAGCAAGGCAAATTCAGCAGCCAAGATGTCAAAGCTATCAAGAAAAAAGAAGAAGCAGCACACAGCACTGAAAAGAAAAGCTCCAGGCAAGTAAAGCTTCTACATACCAAAATGGAGAAAATAAAAATCCTGTATTTAGGGAGCAAAAGCTAGGCTAAAATGTGTCACTTAAAGTCTCACTGTGGGAGAAAATACAGTTAATGCCAAATCTCAGAAACGTGAATGTAAAAATAAAAAGGGAAAGATCATCTAGCTCAGAGCAACCTAATGGTCTCACTGGTTCAGAAATGTTTTATGTGGTTCTCATTAGAGCTCATTGGAACATTTACAGCTAAATACGTTTTCATTAAAATAAGCATTTCACAGAAGCTGGAACATTTTACAGAGACATATTGATTTCAACACAGTTTTCAGCTAAAGAAAGAAAGAGTAACAGACCACCAAAATAAAAACCTCAAGCTTTTCAGTAAAAAGATAAACTTTTCAGTGCAACACTATATAGGAAAAAAAAAACACAAAACAACAAACAAAACTTTTAAAATCTTGGTTTAGCCCCAGTGCATAAATTAAAACTAACTGGAAGCACTGGAAAGCTGCTGAAAACTAAATAGTCATTCTTCAAGCCATGCCGATCTCCCCCTTGATTCTTTTCGCTGCCATGAAAACGATTTGCATTCCAGCTCAGCCGATGAGGCACACACCTATATCCAGCAGCATTGCTGCCAATCTCTCAGATTTATCTTCAACTCCCCTTTTATGGACCTGCTGCAAGTATTGTGTCAGTCTTATGAACCATTGGGAAAAACATATTTGCATAAAATGCACGATCAGTTTTGGAAGAACTTACCACATTGTCCAACATATGTAGCTGAAGAGTGAATGAGTACAAATTATATATCCATGAGTCCTAAAATATGCAGGTTCTTCAAACAGAAAAGACCTAGGCATGTGCTTTGGCAAGGCTATTCACTTTCCCAAGTTCATGCACGTATTTCAGTCAACAGTATCCCAGCTGTGAACTGGGGTAGGTCACAGTTACTCACAGGAGTTTTAGCTTGTACAGTAAAGATTCAGAGGGGATAATATAGTGTTTTGAAATTCGTGAAGATGAAGATCTTTAAGAAAATATTGTCTACAATGGTTCAGTGCGCGTAGGTGACCTCTGCGTAGACATGTCCTGTATGAGCTGCACAGAAAGCTTCCCTCCGTCTTTTCCAACCCCTAGTGCCCTTTTGCCAAAGCCATTTTCTTTCATGCTTCGCTGTTAACTCTTCTGTCAGTGCCTCCTGCGTGGTAATCCCTCATAGCCTTTGGAGGCTGAATAACATCCTCTCTTAAACACAAGGATCACTACTTGTGCATGATAGTGTCTGCAGCAATCCTTAAGGCTACCAAGGGATGCCTCTGAGCCTCGTATCCAATGGTGTACATTAAGTTTTAACATTATAACATTACAAACTGCTTTTATTAATGACATCATTTCTATCTTGAAAATACTAAGTTGACATACAAAAGGCACATCCAAAGCAGATTTACACCGTTTTTAAAAAGGATGATCTTTTCAGGTGCTTGTTCACTCATGACAAGGACTAAATGCATTGCAGTATCTTCTCATTAAAACCCTCATTCAGGTCATCCAAGGAAAAGGTTCCAGCTTATTACAGTGTGATAAAAGTGCCCAAGACTACAACTGTAAATAATTGACTTCTTTTTTAAAAAATAGATGTGTAACATATAACCTTGGGCTAAAAGTCCTCTAGTCAAGACTCCTGTTCCAAAAAGAAACAATTCATACAGCAGAAGAGAAGGCTCAGGTGCCTCAGGTATCACTCGCTAGCTGTTCTCTGGAACAAAGGGTCATACTTTCTGACTTTGACCACAGGGGATGGGAGCATAAACTATTGCATTAGATTCCTAAATAGACTTTTTCTTGTGAACCTCATTTCTGTGTGTTCAGACAGGGAGTTAAACAAGCTATGGTAGCCACTGTGTTTTATAGATATATTGTGTTTGGTACAAGCTGTGTTTCATTGCTTTTCTTGGGTTGGCACAACCTGGATGTTTGTAAAAAAAGTAGATTTCTTTAAAGAATTTAAAGGCTGTGATGTATGTTTCAAATTGGTTAAGTTAGAGACAGATATATTTTAAAAGTCCTTACCATAAACTTCTGTGCGTTTATGTTTAGATCAAGAGTTCTTACAGTTCACCATTGTGGCTTTAGTGCATGTAATGGCACAATATTATAAAAGGTAATATGAAGCAATGAAATGTCATGTCATAATAAAAGGTGCTCTTGTTAGATCTGTTATGCTAAAAAATGTATTTTAAGTGGCTGGTTTTGACATTAAATGACCTAGAATGGAAAAATACCTCACACCAAGAATAGAATTTCGCTAATTTGTACATCATTATGTTTAAATTGAGATGAGTGTAACAGTATAAAAAAAAACCAACTTGCCTATTCATGACTAGTGTAACAGCATGTCTTCCTGAGCGCTAAGCAGGAGATAAACAGGTAAATAAAGATTTCAGGATCTTTGGAAGTACCTGGGACAGACTTTGACATACACAGCCTTGAACTGTCTATACAGACTTAGGGTTTTCAGGAGTACCCAGGGAAACAAAGATGTCTCAGAGCTGCTCTGTCTGCTCCACCTGGGCTGATCAAATACAAGGAGGCATGAGTTCAGAAATTGTATCTCTGCACTAGCTTTATACTGTAATCAGACCAATTCATCCTGTTCTGAGCTGGTCTAATCAGCTGCCAAGAAGGGAACTTCTCTAATATAATGATATGGCTTCCACACTAGAGGTGCAGCTAGTTCAGATCACAGGGATTTGGGTAATGCACCTGCCCGCACCCACCCACACGACCAGAGCTTTCCACATACTGTTGCAGCCGAAATGAGTCTTATGCATGTTTTGCAAGTCAGAAGACAAACCTACCTTGAATCTTCTTTAGTACAATCCTATCTCTTATTTTTATGAGAAAAATTAATGTCCTGCAAGTAATCCCATCAGCGCGGCCAGCACTTCAGAAATCCCTAACAACACCTTAAATTGCGTAGTCCTCAGCACTGGCACTATCTCTTTCATGTATGTTTAGAACAGCTCCTTTCTCAGAGCCCACCCTGTATGCTGACTAATGACTGAAAACCACATTGCTTGAAAAATTTTGTCTTTACAGGAAGATTCAACACTTACAAAAGGGCATTTAATCTGAAAGCCTAGACAGTTGACAACAAATAGACTTTATATGAGTTGCTTTGCCTTCAGCTGTTGTCTGGATCTTGGCAAATGTTTAACAGCCTGCAGTAATCCCATAAATAAAGACACACCCAATATCTATATAAAATTAAAGGAGTAACTAAAAGGCAGGGTGATTCAAACCAGCATGTGCCCAAGGTTGTGGATTTGCCATCCCTACATTGAATACTGCCAAGGGATCTTTAACGACTTATAGTAGGACATTTTGGGTTTGGCTGCTAGTGTGGCGCAGTACAGCACTCCCCCACTCCCCACTCCATGACAAGGTTTTGAGTTCAGTGCTGGCTAAAATAGAAAGGTGCCAATTACCAAATCAAACTCTGAAGTGCTTTGGCCGTAAGTGAGCCAATGTTAGCCTTTTAAGACCACAACGTGAGCTAATTGTCTAATTTAGAGTGACTCATAGAGTCACCCTCTTCATCCAAAAGTATCTGGTCCTATGAATTGCATGTAGCCCTATCCCAGTGGAAACGATCAATGCAGTTGCTCAGTTCTCTTCTGTCCTCTTCCCCTCCATCTATCAACACAATGAAGATGTGGCTCTGAAAAATAAGCACAGGACAAATACTCAATGCAAAGGAAAACCCAAAGTTTTCCTTCTGTTCCTTTTGAATCTTGCACAGTCATCCAGGCATTTAGCATACATCTCTTATTTGTTAAGGTAGATACACTGACTGTATTTTCAAGTTAATTCCAGCTCCACTGATTTAATCTTAGCACTGCTAACAGACCTTAGTTGAAGACCTGTCTAACTACTTGTGCTGTTCTTGTGCATCCTGCTGGTACTATACCACAGCTTTGCTTTTCAGATTAGATTTTGCAACTGATCCTTATCGATGCCCAACAACAGGAAGCACAACACTCTTCCTTACCATGTGGAACAGGTAGGTGGCTCCTTACAGGTCTATAATATTTTGTGGGACAAACATTGCTTGGCCCAATAAACTTGGAGTTCCCCCACCCACATGCCGACAAGACCTAACACTCAGAGTTCAGGGAAATTGGTAAAATCCAAACTGAAGTGGAAGGAAGAAAGGAATACTTGAGAAATATTTAGCATTTGAACTTCAAAACTGAAATCCAATGTCTGGCCTAAGTTAAAACATCAGAATTGGCATTCCAGCTCGTATGCACAAGTGAGCTAAAAAGATGCTATGGAAGTGTTCAACAAAAAGAAAAGCCATGTTCATAATTCACCAGAGACAAGTTTGTCAACAAGGAAAGCAAATTTTAGTGCAGAGAAATAATGTCCATGTCTTTCTGCTGAAGACAGAAAGGAGGAGGTGTGGAGGTGAATAAATATAAGAAGCAGAAAATTTAGCATAGCACAACCATGAAAATTAATGCTGGAAGCAAAAAGAGGGACAAAAAGGATCTGAAGAAATACCGATAAGGCTCAAGAGGAAGAGTTATAATAATGTACATGGAGGAGGAGAAAATCAGAGGAAGAACTATAATATAGAGAGAGCTAATCTGGTGAATCCTACAACTTTTGTATGCCACAGGATCAAGGAATAGATCATTTAGGATTCCCCCAAACCTAGCAAAGCAATGTTAAATGACAATCACTATATTTCACCTAAGAGAACACTGACATTAAAAGACACACATAGACAGAAAAGCAATGTGTAGGAAATTACATGGGTTTTCAACATGAAAGGAGTTCTTTGTACAAGCTTTTGTACATAACATGGGGTAATTTCACAGGGAAAAAAATTAAGTGCAAAAATGGCAACTTAAATTGTTCATTTGCTATAAATCTAAAGTTGGTGTGGAAGAAGAATGAATTGTGGGCTTGTTCCCCAACAGTATGTTATCTAAAACCTGAACAAAGTCACAATTATCCAGAGCTAACAGAAAGGAAGTCTCTTTTCCAAGACTGCAGAGTAACAAGGGAGTGAGACAAAGTGGGTTCTGCAACTCCAGGAAATGGAAGGTGAGGTCTGGTTTCTCTACCAGCCTGGGACCAATTTGGCTGGCTAGGGTAATATAGTGCCAGCTATTCCTGATGAATAAGAAAGATTTCACACCAAGACTAGTCCCCACATTTTCCAAGGTACAGAAATTTCCGTGGTGACCCAAAACTTCTCTGTGTAACAATCTGTACCTATGTTGAGAACTTTGACTACCAAATAAATCATATATTTGGCATCGAGTTGTTGCTGGATGGAAGGAGTTTTTCTTCTACAAAGTCTAAAAATAATCAACACCAAATGAGCTTTACTTAAGTATAAGATTTCTGTGTTAATTATGTTTATAAATACTAGTTCCCTGATTATGAATGAATGGGTACCACTATGTTCAAAGCCAAAACTATTCTGCAGCTGGGGATGTGGATGGGGGAAAGTTATAAGTCACAGGTAACTGCCTGATGACACTGCTTTTCTGTGGCGAGTGGAAGTAAGTAAGTGCGATCTGGAGTCCTTACACTTCAGAGGTAGAAAACCTCAAAAGTCCGTTTCTACTGTAATGCAGAAGTGTTATCATCTCAACTGTGAAGACACAGAGTTGAACACTCAGCCCCCTATCTCGTTCAATTGTAAGGAAGAGAGCAAGCTCAGTGAGGCATTTTGCAGGTCATTATTGGAGAACAACTACAAAGTATCAAAAAAATCATACGTGCAATATGGGCATTTTATACTTTTTATACACTTTTATAGGAAAGTAAAACATTAATTCAGTAGAGCCAGAGATGGAAGATGTGGAGAGAGGACGCTGGCCTCAGAAAATACAGCTTCCTAACCTTAAGTATTTGTGTAATTTTCTTTTGTATTTTTTATTAGACAGGAACAATATCCAGTTCCCTCAGACGGGCTCAGGTATAAATTCATTTAATTCATTAAATCATATTACATTGTAGAAAAAAAAATAACATCACTTTATTGTATGACATTTTTTCCAACATGGAGTAATGGAAATATTAATAGCATACTCAAAAATACTTAAATTGTTTTTCTACAAGAAAGAATATAGTTCATCCTATGTAATTTTAATATATTTATTTATAATATATTCTTATTAGAATTTAGGCATAGGAATTATGGCTCATGATCAATAACTAGTTAATGGTACATTTTTGTGTTTAAAATGGATAGCACTAGGCACAAACATTCAGCTTAGAATTGGTGCTGCCCACATACAGCTTTCTATATAGCCTTTCTTGCCTATTTTTCATCACTTTGCTATTCAGTTTCTTGCATACATTATCATGTGTATGCATGGAAACAGGCTCAGCTTGGTAGAAGGCTCCTGAACACAAACATTTTCAAACTACCTCAAAATGGTAGCATTTTAAAACATTACCAATACGTCAGAAGGAGAGGCATTTATGTTGTTCTTTATTAAATATGTTTTCTTTGTATTTTTTTATATGGTATCTTAGCATAGTAATAAAAGGCAGTCATGATGGCCTCCAGTAATTCAGAATATGAGTGACTTGCCAAAATTCTACCGTTCTTAAAAGTGGATTAATTATTATTTTTTTTCATCGTGCTCTCATTTTATAGGTGGGAATCTGAAGCAGAGACAGAGAAATTTACTTGCCCAAAACCACACAAGAAGCGTGTGGCAGAACCAAGGACTGAACCCACTGACTGTTCCTTCTTCTGCCTCATTGTGTTACTGTCTTTGTCTACATCGATGTCTCCGCTAGAAGTAACAAGCCTGAAAATCAACTGGAAAGGTCTCTGCTACAGACTAGACTTTTCTCTCCTTCATCAGTTGAGTATCTTGTAAACATTACTTACTGGATCACATCTTTGGTGAAGAAAGTCAGGGGTCAGCTCCTCTGTAACAGACATCTAAGGAACGTCTTTGAGACTCAGCAATACTTGATTTTTCTTTCACTTCCTCTGTTTATAAGTTATGAAGTTTGGGGCTTAAATTCATAAAAACTTATAAAGCCTTTCAAAATGAACAAGGCCAAAGGAATATAATTAGTATGTGTCTTTTTTTTTTGTCATATCTTTCATTCATACATAAAGTTTCCAGCTTTTTTTCAGTGTCAGATTCTAAGCAAATGAGTAAGCCCAAAAGAAGCCATTTTCTTGGTTATTTCCTTGAGAAATCATGACTCATCACTTCCCTAGCAATGTTCATCAGAGATTTCAAGAAAGAAGAATTAGGTTATCTTAGTAGATGGATTAACAGTGAAGCAGAAGAGATAGACCTTAACAGGACTAAGCTGGAGATCAAAGGACGTAGACACAAAAAATTTGATTGTTTCCTCCTTTTAAACTCAATTGCAGTAGGCAACCATGATGTAAACTGCAGTAACCACAGCCTTCATCCTCAGACATGACACTCTCAAATAATTAACTGTGTCTTCTTTTCAGGAAGGGACAGTTACAGTGCCAGGACATTTGATTCTCCACACTTATCAATGAAAGAAATAAACCATGCTGATCTATTCGTATGTACTCCAGTTCATCGCAGCTACATACAGAAAGCTTGTTTTCCCTCATCCACACTGTCATCCACACTCAAAACAATTTTAAGGAATCAGATGGGAAGAAAACAATAAAAGTTTGTCTTCTCCCTTTGCTTCACCTGAAGGACAACGCTTTCCTGAGTAAGAAGGTGAGCTTTTGAGCTGAGTGGACCAATTATGTTTTGAGTACACATTCTGTCATGAAATACAGGTGATGTAAATACATTAAATGAAATCTCCTGGCTTCAGAGTCCTGATAGGAAGGCTTGTGGTATGTTTTCTAGGGGCACATGAATATTCAGCTTTGACTTCCAAGGTATTTCACATGGGGAAGAACGTCAGTGGTGGGGGAACAACAAAGAAGGTCTTTTCAGTATTTAATTTTTTCCTTTTTTTTTTTTTTATTATACAATTCACAAAGAGTACAGAAATTCAACCTGGTTTAGGATGAAGACAATATTTTCAAACCTCTTTTTAATTAGCCAACCACACACAGAAGTGAACTAGTACACTGCATTTAGCCTGGTGCCACACTGCAAGGGGAATCTTGGCATAGTCTTTGCCCAAAAGTTAATGTTGCTACAGTGGCAGGCATGGGCAGTACCATTATACTGAATCTGTAAGTGTGGAGTTTTTTACTTTATTAAATAAGTGAAGAATAGTATTTTATGTTTCTAATTGTGGTGCTTTGCTGTGTTGCAAATTCTTCACAGGGAAGAACTTTTGCACTAGGTGAGCTTGTTTTCTGCCTTCTTTATTTTTGGCCGGTCATTTTGAGCACAGCAACATCCTTTAAGGCAGACACAAATGTTGAGATGAATGCTGTGGAAAGGGCTTAATGCCTGTTCACTGTTTTCAGCCACTGCTATTCGTGAGCAGGTGACCGTATTCCTGAACAAACAAGGTACTCTAAGAAAATAATCTGCTCCAACAGTATTTTTTCCTTTTTTTCTCAACCTTTATTTGAGTCTGTTTATGCTTCTGAAAGACAAGAGAATTTGTCAACTTGGTTTGTTAGATAAAAGATTTAATTTTATTCTATAAAATACATCCTTTTCACCAGGAACTCATTTTTGTTGATCCTAAAAAATATTTGGAACCCCTTCCAAGGATGCAAACAAGAGAGAATGGTGAGGAAGCGACTGATTTTCAGTGTATGACTGGCCCACAGCAGTAACTAACTAGCTTAAACCTCTGCCTGGCAGCAGTTCCTGTCTTTGAGGTCCTCCATAAAATATATCTAGAAGATGGTTTCCAATTTCCTTTTATTTGAGTCTGTATATCAAAGGCCACACCTGAGTGATTTTTATAATTAAGATCTCTGAAACTCTGATTCATGTTGATCTTTCAGCCTCAGACCTTTCATGCTCCATAATTTCTTTCCTAAAATATGGCTCCTAGAATTGAACATGTAGGTTCCAGCTATGTTCCCCCTAATGCTCAGCATTAACCAATTTATAATTCCAACTCCTCTGAGTCTCTTTTTACTCCTGCCAAAGATTGTTCAAATAGCTTTGGTGTATTATTTATGATTAACTCTGTTTCCCAAGGTGATTTTTTTTTTCTCCCTACAATTCATGCATTTATTAGTGTCTTTATTCTTAACCCTACCAGTATAACTTTTGCTTTCAGTCAAGTGGATGACCTAAATCAGTTCAGATCTATCTTTTTTGCTGTTTTATTCCTATCTTTTTTGCAACCAATCTGACTTGCTGGTTAATATAAAGTATTTTTTCTTCTTCACTTAGCTATTAGCAAGATTAATTTCCATACTATATATGTTGTATATGTGTATATCAGCAATGACACTAGTCAGATTCACTCTGCAGAATTTGCCAAAAAATACTTTTGTCAAATAAAAGCTTGTTGAAGCTAAAAAAAAAAATATTTGATGTAGGCTTGCTCTAAGCGAAGAAACTGTTTACACAAGGTGACACACTTGGCCAACAAGGGATCAGTGGCCAAATATCATGTGAAAAACGATATTCAAAAGCTATGAGATTTTCAAAAAAATTGAAGGCAGATAAGTAGCAGTGAAGTTAGAGGACATTATCTCTATAGAAGTCCCAAAGAAAGCAAGAGAAGTAGGGCATGTTGTTTCAGCAAGATCATGAACTGAAATAGCAGAATATTCCCCTTGCAATTTAGGAAACGAGACAGAAATCAACCAAAATTACATTCATCCAGGCCACTGCTGTATATTTCACATTCAGCCATTAATGGTTTAAAATACTGCTTTAAAAATGTGAAACACTTGTAGCTCTTGATCTTATAAATGGCCAATTGGCCTCAGAAAGGATCACACAAGGTCAGACAAAGTTTAAGGTAGAAGTACATCTCTGGAGATCATCTGGTCCAAACTCTTCTGCTCAGACAGGCCACCTAAGAGTCAGTTGCCCAGGACTGTGTCCAGAAGACTTTTGAATATGTCCAAGGATGGAAATTGCACAAAGCCTCCGTGAAACCTATGCCAGAGCTCAGTCACCCTCACAGTGAAAATATGTTTCCTGATGTTCAGGAGGAACCTCCTGTATTTCAGTGTGTGTTCATTATTCAATGGTGCCCGGCAATAGGACAAGAGGTAATGGGTACAAACTTGAGCATAGGAAGTTCCATCTCAACATGAGGAGGAACTTCTTTACTTTGAGGGTGGCAGAGCACTGGAACAAGCTGCCCAGAGAGGTGGTTGAGTCTCCATCTCTGGAGACATTCAAAACCCGCCTGGACGCGTTCCTGTGTAACCTGCTCTAGGTGGCCCTGCTCTGGCAGGGGGGTTGGACTAGATGATCTCCAGAGGTCCCTTCCAACCCTATGATTCTATGATTCTATGATTCTATGATTCTACCTGTTGTCCTGCCACTGGGTACCACTGAGAAGAGCCTGGCTCCATGCTCTTTGCACCCTCCCTTCAGGTAATTATAGACATTGGTAAGATATCCCCTAAGCTTTCTCTTCTCCAGTTTTATCACTCCCAGCTCTCTCTCAGCCTTGCCTCATATTGGAGATGCTTCAGTCCCTTAATCATCTGTGTGACCCTTTGCTGGGCTGTCTCCAGAGTATCCATTTCTCTCTTGTACTGGGGAGCCCAGAACTGGACACGGTACTCCAGGTGTGACCTGGAGTAGTCAGAACAATGCAGAAACAGACTTTTCTGAGTAGTTAAGCCAGGTGTGTTCCACTGTAGACATTCCTATGACCCAATTTTCTTGGGACATTTAGATTTCTAATACTTCTCAAAGCTTCACTGGCATTTATTTTAATTATCTTGACAGCAAACTACAGAGCTCGCTGTTTCTCTGAATAGATCAAAAGAGCATATGCTGTGCAATCTTTATCTAAAATGATTCAGAAGAGAAAATATCATCCTCAATTAAAATCATTAACATAGTCTCTTTTGCTTTATCACAGCTGTGAGATAAAGACCAGATGAGATACAGATTTTGGATACAAAGTTTGTGAAGAAAAAAAAGTTCAAGAATATTCAGTTAGGGAGTCAATATGAAATCAGTCTTCAAAGAACATGGACCCTGGGAAGAAGTGAGCAGTTATGTTTCAAAAATTTTTGAAGATCCTTTCTTTCTTTTTTTTTTCTTCATTTAAAGAGATTAAATTACTTTAATAAATTAAAATGTAGTAAATTTCATACCAAAAGTACTCATACCATGTAGTCTGAAATTGTTTAATTACAGATACTACAAGTACAGTTGAGTTTCATTACATTAAGGTCAAAGGCTTTGATTATGCCAAAGCATTTCAGACTGCTTCAGGTTTTAGCTGTGTGTCCCAGGATGCACAAAAAGAAGCCAACATGCCACTTATGCTTGAGGTGTCTGTAATGGTAGGGAAAAGAGCAGCTCAAAGATGCCCAAGCTTCAGGTTGGCATAGTTTAAATCATAGCAGAAGAAGATCAGGTTTTTTTACTCTAACTGGGGAGAATCTCGCATCAACATCTAGCAATCTGTATGATCTTTCGCGCATATGTCAGACCCCCTTACCAGGTACCTGGAGAATAATTGTCTCTGGCACATGACAACACAAGAACAGAGTGAGAACAGAGTGTGAGAGATCATCCAGGAGATGTGACTCCAAGAGTGCTCTTGTGTCCTCACAGATAGCCACTCCATCATAAACACTCCCTGCAGCACTTCACAAAATAGGCTGAAAATGCTCCTGTATGAGAGAGTATCAGATGGGAGCAGACTGAGGCATGACTACTTCTTTGCCTCTCTAGGGGGCATTGATGAGACCACTATTTCAACAGTACACTGTTAAACCCAGTTCTCAACTGCAAGAACTATGTGGAAAACTTTGCAAGAGAAACGTTAAGAGAAGCTGAATACCACAAATAAGCCTTGAAGAAAACTTGTTCTTTGTGCTGTAAGCTGTCATTTTATTAGTGAGCATTTACATGAAAGGAGTAAATGGGTATACAACAACTCCACTAAAATGTCCTGAAAACATGACAGTCAGGCAAAGAAAGGAATAAAACTGTAGTCTCCCTTGACAGTGACTGTAATCAGATTGAGTCACTCTGAATCAGATCAAAGTTCCTTCTAGTCTAGAATCCTGTCTCTGACAATGTTGTTAGGAAATACTTTGAGAAAGACTAGAATAACAGGGGAAGAGTGTGGTACACTTCCCCAGAGTACTTTTCCAGGTGCCAGTGGCTCTGTGCAACTTCAAACACATAACCAGAGTTTTCCATGTGAAGTAAAGAGGATGAATAGGCTCTGTTCTACAATTCCATAATTATACATCCACTGGGACATGGAGAATGCTGATGTATAATCTTAGAGAGAAATCTTTGGTTGGAGGAAGTATGAAATTTTTGCATGGCTTATTAAAAAAAAAAAGTTTCCTCCTAATTCTGATCTTAGAACACCCTGGGGGAATAACTAACGTAGGCTTTTATATGCATTAAATGAGTTTAAAGTTTAGGTAGAAGTTGCTGTTTGTTTTTCCCAGCAGAACACAGCTAGGAATACCAGTGTGTATCATGTTGTAAATCATATTAACAGTCAAGTTAACACTTTTTCTGCAGTCCATTTAGAAAATAATACCTGCTTCTTATAAAAGGGAGAATTCTTTTTAATTTGTAGAGTAGTCCTATATACATCCCACTGTGTCAAACCTCATTGTATATGATCATATCCTATGATATATACCCAATACTCCACAATGATCTAAGGCAACCATGTTACTATAGTGCAGCATACTTCTGAGCAGAGAAAGGGAGAGATCGTGGGTTTGATGTGAATAATATGTCGTATGTTTGTTTAAGAAAGCATAGGCTTGCATATTATAAAAAAATACAGTTACTATACGATCTGAAAAAAGTCTCTTGTGCCGTGACTCCTTCAGAACTTTCAATTTCAATTCAATTAATGCTCATAAATTAGGGAAAGAATATTACAAAATTTGGAACATTGCATCCAAGTCCATAATCTTCATGACACTGAAAAATTAAAATTACCTGTTAGTGTATCCAAAGTATCTATCAGAAAAACTGCTATTCATTTGAGTTTTCTTGTAAATACAGAATTTTTTTTTTCCTGAAAAGTTTTTGAAAAGGTGCACATTAGATACACCAGGGGAACACACAAAACATGCAGAAACAGAAACCACCTTTCTTTCCTCAAAGTTGTTAGCTGTTAAGTTTCCAGTGATTAGAGTCAATCTCTGTTGTCAGCAGGGGAATAACGTTCATTAAGCTTGTGTCCTCCATGCTGTCAAAAGGAAGCAAACTCTTGAAAGAACAAAATACCTTTTGCTTGATTCTGGCATCTCCTTCACTGGTACCAACACCACTGACTTCAGAGAGCTTCCATTTACACTGGTGTACTCCAGAAGAGAATTTCAGCTGCCATATTTACGTTTCATTCCTGAATAAGAGACACTGAGGACAAAATCTTAGGCAGTTTAAATGTTCCTAAATGTAGCACGCTAACTTTCCAAGAGTACACATACTTCCTGTTGAAGCCAATCAACTTGATTTCGTCTCTCACTTGCACAGATTTTGTGCAAATATATTATGAGTGACATTACTCCCGAGAGTCTTTAGTGAATAGAGAGGAAAGTCATGTCCATTTGTTTTCAACACTAATTCACCTTTTAAAAAAATATTTTATTTAGGCACCTCATCATAGCTTTCCATTCTTAATTCCAGGATATGAAGTACATAGATGACTCTGATTTCCAGGTATTTATGACCAGTTATTTGTACACAGCAGGATAGGTAATCCTATCTGCACAGTGCAACCTTGTAAGTTTATTGGTAATGTTTATAAATAGCTTTTTCAAAAAGTGCAGGCTTTTGTTTGCATTTTACCAAGACAAAAGGAGGCAAGGAACACACCGAACTTTGTATTTCAAACATGCATTCAGTGAGAGAAGGAAGGAAGGAAGGAGAGTGGTAGTACAGAAAAACTTGGTCTCAACATTGAAGTGGCCTCAGGCACTTAATTTGTACCTCTGGCTCAGAGAAAATATCAGTCTGCCTATTGTGTTTTTCTGTTCACACTGAAACTAAATCCCACTGTAAGGCTTTTCCACAGTGAGGAATCTCTTGAATGCAGAGTTATTTTAAGTTTTGTTCACATGACCAATGAAAGAGCCCCAGTGGAAATACTTTTCTTACATGGTCACTGATATATACATTATTTTCAAAATGAAGGAACGCAACATTGCAAAATGAAGTACAGGAGGTCAGATTTCCATTTGACAAACAGTCTATAATGTACTTATATAGAATTGTAAAGTCAGTCACAGGTTTTATGTTATCTCAGCTGCTACTCAGAAAAAAAAAAAAGGGACCATGTGTTCAATTATTTATGCCTCTGATCATGCATGCAGGCACTCCTTCCATGAAGCTTTTCAGGTAATTAACTTAGTCCTATATTAAAATATTGTAGGTACAGGTTCTCTTGGGGATGTTTCAAAAGTATCACCCTAAATTCTTTAAACACTATAGACTTTGGTATAAATTTCTAAATCTTTCAACAGACACTGGTAACAAAGTCTCACTGTATTTTTACCAAGATACAGGTCTTTAGCATAGAAGGTTTTAATTTGAATAAGTAACTTTGGACTTAACAGGTAAAAATCATCACAAATTAATTAAAATGTCTTCCTTTGTTTGAGGTGATTAATAATACATAAGGAAAACAGGTTTTACATAATTCATCAATCTGACGCAAACTGGCACTCTCCAGTTCCACCGAGTGGAAACCCAGCTACTCTGTGACACTTGAAAAACAGCTCTGAATTGATGCACTGCATCCTTCTGCCACAGGACTTAAAGTCATATGGATCCAGTTTGTCACATACTAATGAAGCCTCTAGGACTAAGGCAGCAAGAAATAAAAAAAAAACCACAATATGCTGGGTTTAAAACAGGGTGGGATTTTTTTTCTTTTTTTAAGCATTAAACTGACAAAATCTAAAAGTAACATAGTAGCAATTGAAGATGGAGAAGGACTCATGTAAGATGACATAGCCTATGTTCATATAACTAAAGGGTTATTTCCTAAGGAACTTGTAATTTCTCAGTATGTTGTTCACAGGCAATCTACCACCAAGCAGATATAACACAAGGTTCGGTCTGAAGCAGCAAGGTGGCAACACTGGAATTGAATCAAAGTGGCAGCACACCCAGAGACACATGGTCATAGTAGGGAGCGTTTTCCAGTAAGAGACAGGCAGTGAAACACTTCCTTAGCAGAATTCCTCTTCCCTGCATGGACAGACTTTGCTGGAGAGTCCAAAAGGAACAAGGAAAACTGTACTGAGCTCCCTTCAGTTCTTAGCCTTGATCAAGCTACGTGCATTTACCTTCTTTATTCTTCTTTTATTATCCTCTTAACACACTGCCTGATTGTGTGGCACTTGTAAATCTTTTTTGCCCAAAATCTTTCTAAGCACTTGTGGCTCCTTCAGTTGTTTCCTCTCTGTGATTTGAATTTCTTTGTGGCTTGTTTCTAGAGTTCATGTTCTTTCCTTCTTTTTTCACATCACGACAGAAAATCTGTCTCCTCTGCTTGTTGTGCAATAACAACCCTTCATTTGTATCTGTGCACCAGTACTGCAACACAATCAAAGACACTTGCACACGGCAGAGCTCTGCTACCTGAGGCTGCCCCTGAGCTGCGCACAGCGACACCAGCACTGCCTGCCAGCACCAGCCTGCTCAGCTGCCTGTGGTGGTTTCAGCTTCGCCTTCCTACCTAGCTTTACATTTCTGCGTCAGGTGTCCCTAGCGTGGGTACGAAACACTTTTTTTAGCGTTCAGTGAAACCTGAAGCATGCAGGCCAAACCTAAACCTCTGGCAAGATTACAGCCGATGAGCATTATTTTTGAAAGAAATATTTAAAAATAAGCATAAAAGTAATGATCAATTGCTTAAATCATGATCAAATTCTTTATTTACATTGTATATGGAAAATGTATTATATTGATCTCATTTAATTATCTGTCTTAAAACTCCCAAATCTTTTCTAGTGAGAGTTATTCTAAGTGTAATTCAGCTGTTCTCTCTGTTGAAATGTATTTAGCACTTGTACTGCTGCTCATGGAATCATAGAATGGTTTAGATTGGAAGGGACCTTAAAGATCATCCAGTTCCAACCCCCTGCCATTGGCAAGGACACCTCCTGAGGTTACTCAATGCCCCATCCAAGCTGGCCTTGAACACTTCCAGGAATGGGGCCTCCACAACTTCCCTGAGCAACCTGTTCCAGTGACTCACCACCCTCATAGTGAAAAATTTCTTCCTAATGTCTAATCTAAATCTACCCTCTTTCGGTTTGAAGGGTTAATCTTGGAACATAAATAATTTGATTGACCTTTTTTTGAGTTAAGTGCATAAAATTTACTTTTCGTCTAATTTACCAACCAGTCATATTTTAAGTAAAGACATGCTGAAGGGTAAAGTCAGTCAATTAATTCTCTTAACATCTTGACTGTTTGGAAACCTTATGTTGGTCTTTCTTTTAAGACAGAGACTTACTTAACATTAATATTATTTCAGTTTAAGTATTACATCAAAAACAAACAGCAGATTCTATTTGAGTGTGGTCTAAAGCCTTTTAAAAAGGAGTTTGCTTGCATGAGCAGCTATGCTCCACATAGCTCTACCTGGCTCCTTTATTTATGCTTATATACATTCATTTTCTGCATGGCCTTTTATATGTAATTACAGTTTGACCAGAACTTCTTTTCTTGCAAAAGGCGAATGTTCAGCACCTCAGCTAGAGATAACTCAATTGAGTCATCAGTTTAAGCCTTCTGTTACTTAATAGATTGCTTTTTTATTGTGTGGTACAATATTTCTGAATTTTTTAATTTGAAAAATTCTTCTTTCATGCAACCTCTCCAACTCAATAGCTTTTTTCTGGGATGTTAGTTGTAACAAAAGTACTGCTTTGTTCCAAAAAACAGTAAAATTAGGATAATATTTAAAAATATTGATAAAACACATGCACTATTCTGCTTCAGGTGTAACCACGGACCAGTAGCCAAGACTTAATTGCATATAATCCAAACTCTTAGAGCTGCTACAACAAAATGCAACATTACGACAGGACAACCAAGAGCTACACCATTATTATGGTAAATACCTGTGCAAACCACATGGAAAGATCCTGGTAACTGACAGTGAGACACAGATCTATTGATGAATACTCCTTTTTTTCCTTTCGCAAATTTGCTTAAAACAGAAAAATACACTCCAAAGTCCTGTAGTTATTTTCATCTCACCATACCATTCCCTGTTTTGCTCCCACAGAAAAGATAAAGGAGTGATTCTGTAAACTCTGGAGCACCTTGTGTAAGTTCTCTGTTTCCCAAAGACCTATTGGTCTGTGGAAAGATTCAAAACACATGGACCACAGCTATTAATTAACAAATAGATTCACTTTTCAATATCCATCCATGTCTTCAATCCTTAGGTCTAGCACAGTCTTATGCATCCACCTGAATCTGTACTGAAAACAGAAAATAATTTCCAAGTAGACAAGAAAATACAGTGAGGTATTTTTTCTTCTTTTCTTTTTAAGATAGCAGCATTTGTAGCTAGAATGTTTTAAATTCTAGTACTTATGTTTTCCACATAGTCCTTTCAGCCTCACTATTAAATATTGGGTTCTGAAGGCATGTTGTCAGTCTTTATTTAAGACTTTTTGCAATAAATAATCAATATTTGCCCTAAGGATATCCTGCAGCAGTTTTGGAAAAACAAGCCTCCTGTCTCAAACAGCTGGAGGATGAAACAAGCTCCCCTGGCCCCTAAATATATAACCATTACTAGTTTTCTTAGTGAAAAAGGAAAATGTTTTATTGACTTAAAATCACAGTAGAGGGTGGGTTCGTGCATGGACTTGAAACATTTATTTTTTATTTCTAAAACAATTAGAATGTCTACAATTTATTGCTCCTATCACCTCTCTTCCAGAAAATACTCAAGTCATGCAATATACCTGTTAGCCTAAAAGTCCTCTGAGCAACAAGAGACTTTTAAGAAAAATGTCAGAATTCAAGTTAAAATTTGCTAACAATTTAGCTTTTTCATTTTCATTGATTTGGTCCCATACTGATGGTGATTAGTCTTTTCTGTAATTCCAAGATGGTGAGACTGAAAGACCTCCAGGGTTAAAGGCATAACCTGATATATAGAAAGCTTTAGCAACTTCAGCTGACATTTACCAAAGTCGAACACTTTTTCCCCTTTTCTTTGATTTTAGTTCCAACAGGCAGCGTCAGAATACAAAATATGAAGCTTGTTGCGTTTCTCAGATTAGAGTGGCAGAAACTGCTTCTAATCCTCCATCATCCTCAAATTGACTCCTGTCTGACATTGTTAGTGCTGAGCACTCCATGTACCTGCAAACACTGGAGACTGAAAAAATATTTTGTTCCAATCCAAAAGAAATGTAACTGGAACTTCATAGACATTGCATGTATCTTCTCAGAGAAGATAAAGAGAAAGGGAAATTATCTAAACATCTATATTGATTGAAAAATGGGAGATGCTTGGTGAATGTTTTTCTGTGCCGTACATTTCTGAGCCAATATTTTATGTAGTATATATAGTTTATACTATCATACAGTAGAGATGCATATTTGTTAGACAGGCAACATCTGCATATTCAAAGTAAAAGACATGGGTCCAAGCCAGGACTCTGGATCGAAACAGATGGCAGGTAACAAAGGCTAGTTCAGACAAGAGTGTTAATGGCAAAAAACAAAGGCTTTACTGACAGAGTGATAGATAAAAAAATTTCCAAGCTTATGCTGAGGTTGTATTACAAGCTAAGAGATTCTGCCTATCAGCCTACACTTAAGCTGCCAAATCCTGCCCCGAGGAGCTATCCATTGCAGTACATTATCAACCCCGAGTGCTCACAATTTGCAAAAGAACAAAGCACCTACACCTCCCTGAAAATACCACATATCTGGAAAGCCTTTTAAAGCATAGATTACCCCATCTGTTCCACCAGACAATAACCACCTCCGTTCCCTTTGTTGAATACATTCATCTTTTAAGAAGTTCCTAGAAAACCCAAGCAGTGTTGATCCAGGACTTCTTGGGTTTAAACTATGCCCTGACTAACAAAACATTGTAAATAATTAGTGGTCGTCTTTTCTGAAGAAGTCAAAATATCCCTCGTAAAAAGGGCTTTTACATCCTTCTTCTAGATTCCCTCCTCTCATGAGAGAATTCAGGAGTGAGGTAACTGCAAGAACAGAATCACACCAACCAGAGACATAAATTATATTTTCTAAATAATCTGGTCAATAACAGGTAATCAGCAGTTGTATCTTTACATTAGGAATGACAAGAGGACGTTAACTTTACAGTTGTGTTGTGAAATTTCTGGCTGAATAAAAAGAGAAAGCTGTTGCTTATTGACACCTATTACACATGTTTTCTGCCAGTCTTCAAGGCATTACATGTTTCAGACATGGCAACAAATTAGGCTAAAGATTTGTCTAGTAATGCTGTAATTTGCATTATTCAACAAGATAACTGGATAAGGAGAAAAGTTAATAATAATAAATACAGTAAAGAAGATGATCTCATCTGCCCCCTCTGAAAAATTCATACCTAGTCAGTAACATACCGACTGCTGACATTAGTCCTCTAGATAACCCGCCAATAAATAGTCACTGCTGACTGTACACTTGATTTCTAAATTAGAGAGAAGATTCTACAGCACTACAGAGTAAGACTAGTCATAGATTAATTTGCAGAGGTTTCTCCTGCATTTCAGAGTCTTAGGGACATATTTAGCTCTAGACCAGAGGCAAGTTATGAGCTAAGCCTTCATCACCCTCTTAACCTCTCATTGCTTGTCAGTCTTTCCATAGACTTTGGAAAAGGTAGCAAGGGGATTTATGGGAGGTTTCTGACTTGGGAAAAAGGTGCAGACTGTAAGGTTCATAAGACAGGGACTCTGTCACCTCTGAGCTCTGCTTCAAATTTACCCATGGCTAGTGATGATCCACAAAGTCATCTGAAAGGAGCTAATGGGCTGCTTCTGCAACAGTTGCTTGCAGAAATTACACCACAAATGCCACCCCAACCTCTACCATCCAGGAAACTGAAGTTCAAAAGAAAAGGGGGATTACACTAGGTCTGAGTAAGGAATCCAAATGTCTATTTCATACTGTCTTTGCAATTTTACAGCCCTTTTAAGGCAGGAAGTGATGGCTTTTTTCTTAGTTTGGGGTTTTGGAGACAAAAGAAATCTTAGTGAACAAACGGCCTGATCAGAAACAAATACACTGCAGCACATGACCATGCTCTGCATAAGCCAAGTGTGCTTTTTAAAAGGAAGGATCTAGGAATACAGGAGAAGGGGATTGTAACTTGAGTCCCTAGATGATTTTCACTAGGCAGTGAAACAACTGCTGAAACATTCACACACAAACAGCAAAACAAGCAAACAAGTAAACAAAAGACAAGACTTTCTTTTCAGCAAATACTAGATTCTGCAAAAGTCACATGAATACTATTCTCCAGAAGGAGTCATTCTTATTGAAAAATATGCATTTCTGTTCAACTCAAGCTTTTAAGGGCAAAACACATTATTGATGCTTTAGTGTTTTACCCTTGAATAAGATTTGCATAGAAAAAACCTGAAGGGTTAGTATTAGCAAAAATTATAAATAAAGCAAAGAACAACTATGTTCTAAATCCATACCTTGTGTCACCTCAAAGAGGTAACTGTTTGATTCTCTTACCAAATCTGTTTTCTGCTGGAAACATTTCCATTTCATATTTTTCAGGATATGCATGTAGTTTTCTTTGGCAATTGCTTCACCTATTTATTGACATGTATGGAGATTTTCCAGTAACCAAATTCGTAATACACAAAAGTGGCACGGGGAACCAAATTAGTAAAAAAACCCCACATGTATCATATGTGCTGAAAAAAGTCACATATAAATTCTCAGAATCATGTTCTATAGGAGAGCAGGAAATCTGCTGTCATATTACCATGCCTGAGACTAAGCAGATATGAAAATAAATTGTAGCTACACATTTTTTTCTCTATTAAAATGGCATTTAAAAGCTGTGCAAAAAAGATCTCAGGAACACTTAAACACAGTCACATGTGCAAAGGTAGTAGGCATATAATAAACACAATGTCCTTTGCAGTATCAGCTACGGCATTAGCAAAGTCATGGCTTTGTACCACGGCACAAAGATATATGCTCACGGATAAAACTGTTGGGGGGAAAAATGAGTGAACATATGTTTAATCAGAATTAGTATCTTGACGTGAGATTCCACTTCTCATCCATACTTAACGGATGTTTAAAGTTTAAATTTTAAAGATAAAATGTTGGTACCATCAATGAGCTATTGAAGATGGCAATGCGAAAGATGAGTTCAGGGACTGGCAAGTTCAGGAACCGGCAATTTCTCTCATGCTAGAGGTTCTGGGTTACCAGAGCATTTTTCAAGCACACTTTGAAGTTCATTAACCCCATGTGTTTTAACAGCAGGGCACTCTGGGGCAAAGTGAGGGATTTCCCAAGTGTTCTCTGGTAGTGACAGAGAAGAAAATGAACAAAATTTTTCTTTTGAAGTGAAAGCCCAAAAAGACTTTGCTGAGCTTTTTTGTTTCCCTTTAGATATTTATTTCCTTCTCTGGGAAGAGACTGCACACACACAAAAATGCATGTCTATACGCTGTGGCAAACAAGCTAATCTGACATTATCTATTCATATGAGCATACCAAGCAATATCACCGAGTAGCATTAGAATATACTCTTTAATCACATGGGGGGAGTAGAGTGTCCACTAAGAGAGGAGAAACTCATAGACTTCAAAGAATTATGAACATCTGACCTCCTGCATAGTAGAAACCATAAATGTCACCCAGCAATTCCTGCATCAACCTCATAATTTCTGCTTCCATTGCAACATTTTTTTTATAAAGACATCTGAGTCTTGATTTAGAGATCTCTTGAGCAATGTCAGAATGCCTGGTAACAGGGACTTAATCAGGACTGAATAGTCAGTGAATGCTCACTACTGGCTCAGGAAGAGCCAAAATAAAATGTTCATGATCATAAGCAGTACACCTCACCAGAGTCAAAAGTGGAAAGGCTACCCAGCACAGTGGCATCTGTTCCCTGACTGCTTTTAAAGAACACTATAACAGAAAAGCCTTTGAAATCAAATATATAAGGTCTTTCTTTGGCACGGAGTAAACAGCCAGCTTTCCTAATCACGGTTTTTTAAATTTCTGCCTCTCCTTAGAAAAAACAAAATAGAAAGTCTCCCACAGTTAGCAGTAACTTAAACTTATTGGTCTTCCACTTTATCTTGGATTTTATTAAACCATTTATTAAAAAATTTATAGTCGTTCCAGCATAGCTTCCATATTTTTTTAAATATCTCATCTGTCCTCACTAAGACTTAGCAATGGGGTAAATAACATAATGCTCTTAATAAAAAGTACGCATATTTTAAGCAGGCCTCAAGATACTTTCCATTGAAGGTTAATTCACTGTTAGCGAAGACAATTATAACAAGAGAGGGAAAATATCTGCATCAACTATTCCCCTCTATAACCTTTAATCACTGAAATTCCTTCAAAATATGTTATAGTTCAAGGGCTAATTAATAACTCCAAAAAGCCAGAATGCTAATACACCTAAAGATTTCATATACAGACGGCTGCTACAGTATATATGAAATTTCCTTCTTTGCTTTGAATGTGAGCTATTGGAAAAAAAAGGGTCGTGGAAAAGACAGTTAAACCAGTTCTCCATCTTCCATAGGGCTGATTGAAAACAGGAAAGATAAAATAACTTTTAGGAAGAATTGCCTTGTAAAAATCCATAATATTAGTGAAGTGCCATGTGAGTTACAGCACAATATAGCTGAAGTGGCACTTGCATTTCAAGATCCTGCCTTCAAATACTTGTAATTTTCATAGAAGGAGGTAGAAAATACTGCTGAAAATTTTATATACGTTTTCAATTTGTATGCAATTTTTTAAGACTTTTCTATATTTTCTGGTCTAAGAACACCTATTACAAATTAATTTATAGTTCAAAATGCCATAAATACACTAAGACATATTATATTACAGGAATGTGAGGCTATTGTTCAAATAATAACTGGTGAAAATAATACCTACTTTCTTTCATTCACGTATAAAACAAAATCCCACCAAGTGTCCTTCCTGAGAAGGCAGGAGGGAATAATTTTTCTTCTGAAACCAGACAAAATTCATGTTGTTGTCATGTGTTTCCTGAGTTTTCCTGAAACTGCTTGCAAACTGTGACCATAAGCAAAGCTTTTGTAACACAGCGAGGAAAACTTTGCATGGCTCTAGTCAAGTGGTCTAGTGCAGTGGGTGGGGAACTGGCTGACAGGCTGCACCCAGACGGTGGCAGTAAATAGTTCTTTTTCAAACTGGCAGCCTGTCACATGGCGGGGGTCCGCAGGAATCGATATTGGTCCCAATGCTGTTTAATATCTTCATAAGTAATCTGGATGATGGGATCAAGTGTACCATGGCAAAGTTTGCCAATGATAGCAAACTGAGTGGGGAAGTGGACACTTGAGAAGGGAGAGCTATCCTGCAGGAAGACCTGGATAGGTTGGAAGAGTGGGCTAACAAGAACCTTATGAAGTTCAACAAGGACAAGTTTAAGGTCTTGCACCTGGGAAAACATAATCCAGGAGTGCAGCACAGGCTGGGATCTACCTGGCTAGGGATTAGCGCTGTGGAAAGGGACCTGGGTGTCCTGGTGGACAAGAAGCTTAATATGAGTGTGTTGCTGCAGCAAAGAAAGCCAGCAGGATGCCGGGTTGCATCAACAAGGGCATCACCAGCAGAAATAAAGAAGTCATTAGTCATTATCCCACTCTACTCAGTGCCTCTCAGGCCACACCTGGAATACTGTGTTCAGTTTTGGTCCCCACTAAAAAAAGATGAGGACAGGCTGGAGAGGGTCCAGAGTAGGGCCACAAAGATGATCAAAGGGGAAGCCTGCCATATGAGGAAAGGCTGGGAGAATTTGGTTTGTCTAGCCTTGAGAAAAGAAGACTTAGGGGAGACCTTATCACCACATTCCAGTATTTAAAGGGTGGCAAAAAAGAAGATTGAGGCTCCCTTTTTACAAGGAGTCACATGGAAAAGATGAGGGGTAATGGGTACAAGTTACTCTGCGGGAGATTCTGACTGGGCACAAGAGGAAAATTTTTCACAATGAGAACAATCAGCCCTTGGAATAATGTCCCCAGGGAAGTGGTGGGTTCCATATCATTGGGCACTTTTAAGATTCAGCTGGACAGGGTGCTGGGCCATCTTTTCTAGATGGTGCTTTTGCCAAGAAACGTTGGACTAGGTGATCCTTGAGGTCCCTTCCAATGAAGGTATTCTATCATTCTATAATTCTCTGTCTTTAATGTCATGATTCCCCAGCAGTCTAAATCCTACTGATCTGAACAAGTGAACATATGGCAGAGGGACAAGTAGAATATTTTTCTTCATGCTTTTAGAAAGATGCAATGGATGTACTGGGTTTGCACAGCAATGTTTTGGTAGCGGGGTTCTACAGGGGTGGCTTCTGTGAGAATAAGACCAAAGCTTCCCCCATGTCAGTCAGAGCCAGTTCCAGCCATCTCCAAAATGGACACACCACTGGCCAAAGCTCAGCCAATCAACAAAGGTGGTAGCGCCTCTATGATAACGTATTTAAGAAGGGGAGAAAACTGCTGTGCAACAGGAGCCAAGAAAGGAGTGAGAACATTTGAGAGAAAGAGCACTGCGGACACCAAGATCAGTGAAGGAGGGGGAGGAGGTGCCCCGGGCACCGGAACAGAGATTTCCTTGCAGCCTGTGGTGAAAGCCATGGAGAGGCAAGCTGTCCCCCTGAAGTCCATGGAGGTCCACAGTGAAGCAGATATCCACATGCATCTCGCAGCAGATGGATGCACCCAAAGGATACTATAACCCCACAGAGAACTCGTCCTGAAGCAGACTCCTGACACGACCTGTGATCCTGTGGAGGATCCATGCTGGAGAAATCTGTTTCTGAAGGACTGTACCCCGTTGGAAAGGACCCATGCTGGAACAGTTCATGAAGAACTTCAGCCTGTGGGAAGCACCCACATTGGAGAATTTCATGGAGGACTGTCCGCCATAGGTGGGACTCCAAGCTAGAGCAGGGGAAGAGCATGAAGAGCAAGGAGAAACTGAGACAGCATGTAATGAAATGACTACAACTCCCATTCCCCACCCCCCTGTGCCACTCTGGGGAGAAAGTAGAGAATTTGGGAGTGAAGTTGAGCTGGAAAGAAGGGATGGGTGTGAAGAAGGTGTTTTAAGATTTATTTTCGTTTCTCATTATCCTACTCCAACATTCGATTGGCAATAAATCAAATTAATTTCCTCAAGTCAAGTCTGTTCTGCCCATGATGGTAATTGTTGAGTGATCCCTCCGTCCTTATCTTGACCCACAAGCCTTTTGCCATGTTTTCTCCCCCTGTTCAGTTGAGGAAGGGGAGTGACAGAGCAGCTTGGTGGACACTTGGTGTCCAGCCAAGGTCAACCCACCACAGCACACTGCAGCACTTCTAAAGGATAAGAACATGTACAGCTTCCATTCAGCAATCAAGGGCCATAGCTGGCATTTTCAAGTGTATTAATTCAGGGTTGGATACTATGCCTACATGAGACATCGGCTAGTGCTGTAAGATGGAAAGCTTCTGTGGCTCCTGATATATCGCCCCGGCACTGCTGAAGATGTATACGCCCACCACTGCTAATGGTAATGTTAATCTGGGACCCTGTGTGTTTAACATGCAAGAGCCTGGACCGTGAAGTCACAAAGTTGCTTTTCACATCCACTTTGAAAATCAGTTTGTACAAACTAAGAGTGTGCAGTAGAGAACTGATTATGATTAATTATTATGCTATTAATCCCTGTCTTTCACAATTCACTTTACACAAAGTTCTGTAAAGGGGATTTAAATACCTACATGAAGACTTTGGTCTGTATTTCCTAGCCAAACATCAACAAGCCTAAGCAACCCTAAGCACCTTAAGCAACACTCCCCACCTGTATGTGAGGTAATAGCAGTATAGACATTTCACCCATGTGTACTATGTATGCATAGTAAAAGTGCAGCTGATTCATTTAGGCTCTTTAAGAGAAGATAATTGTCCATGTTCCATATTTGTGCTAGCAGAATTCCTTTTCTGCATTCACAGGGTAAAGCGATTTGATTTTCGCTTCTCTTCCTTCATAACTCATTCAGTCTATTTTAAGTAACGTTTTAAGTGGCCTGAGCCCTGAAGTAAAAGATTCAAACAGAAATTCAGAGAGGGAAAGAGCATGCAGGAGACATGTTGTATTTATAACAGTACATTCACAAATATCACCAAGTAGGTCACCCACCTTTTTGCATGGCAGTCTAAAAATACACATGTGCTCACAAACCTGAGCAAATAAGGACACAGCTAGTGTTATTGCTTCTTCCTTTACCCAAGCACTTGTCAGCACAGCAGTCCACAAACTCTGGCCATGTCAAAAGCAGTCCCAAATTTCTCTAATATCTCTCTCACAATAAAACAGAGATTTATGTGGTTAAACCTACAGAAGAAAAAGAAATAAAATCATCCCAGATGACTAAATCACAGTTTCTGGTGGGTAGCTTAGTAACTGAACTCTTTATCCCCTGAAGGACTACTCAAACCATTTGTTTTCATTTTCTTGACATCCTGTCAGTGTAACGTAACTGGATGTGCTGCTCTGCTTGTTATTTTCTGGGATGAAAATGACTGCCTTTGCTGAGGAATCTTAAGAGTAATGAATAATAATTTAGAGCAATAGACCCAGTCAGGTGATCAAGAACATTTGCTCATAAGCCCACTTACAAACCACAGAAGTCAGTGAAAATCTCAGGAGCTAGGTCATCCATGTGGGAGGAACTATGACATGTTCTCTTTTTCTTTCCTGAAAAAAAGATTCATTTGATGAAATTTTAGCACTTTTTTGAGGCTGCTCCTTTCAGAAAGGGTGATTTTTTTTTTTTCATATAGAGAAGAGCTGCTCAACTGTTTAATGCTTTGTTAATTCTATGCTTTCATTCTCCCTGCATTGACAAGGAGGTGGCAGTCATTGTGACGGTACTACAGATTTAAGGAGAAAGCAACAATATCTGGGATATTGGCAGTGCAGTGGGTTAAAACGTTAAGTCACCCAGACTTTTCAATTCAGGCACAGTGAGCTAGAATTTTTGGCTTAGGCAACAAGCGAACACAGGTTCAATGATCTCACCCTAGCTGCTAATGGACATTAATCCACATCACAAAACCACCAGGCAATTTGTCAGAGCAGTTATACACTCTTCAAATGATAATCTGAGACTAGTGAGTTCTGCAGGTGGTGCTGGACAGGATTCGCTGCTTCATTTCACATAGAGTTTGCATTGTGTTTGGTGCCAACATCACTTTTTCAGGTATTGTTACTAGATACTCATTTTCATTCACGTATCTACCTTTAAAGGTGATAAGACAATTTAAAAGGGGAATATTGGGAAATTTATATACGTACACAGCAAACCAGGACTGCTTGAAACAACAAGGGCAGAGATGCAGCCTGTAGCAGCACAATATTAGAGCTACAGTCTCTCAGAGACATTACACACCTGAGAATCCTGCTGAAAACAAATTTCTCCTCTGCTTCCTCCCTGCTCCCAGGGGGTGATAAGTTACTGCTAGCCTAAGAGCGCTTGATTCCACACCTATATCTTCAACTGTAGTTCTACTGCAAGGATCAATAGAAAAGTGGCTGTATAGGAGAGCATTTCCCCATCCATTTCCTAGCCCCTACTCTGGTAAAGGAGTAACTGAGTGAAGATCCCAGCTTCCTCCAAAGTGATAAGACCTAATGACTTCTCAAAAGATGAAATGTGGCTGTCACATCACATTATGTCCTTGAAAAGACTGAACAGCTCAAACAAGAGTCTAGGATTTAACCATTCTTTTCTGTGTAGTTCTAACTTATGAGAAAAAGACTGGTGAAAAATTACTTTCTTATTCTGTTCATTTTTAAAATTATCCCTTTTTTGAAAAAAAAAAAGGTTCTAATGGGAGAAAATAAAACAAAAAAAAAACAAAACAAAACACAAACTTTATGGGTACTTTATGCATTACTACTTGGCAATTTTATTCCTAAATCCAAATTACTTCTACATCTCAGGAATAATGTAGAAAATCCTTGAGACTGGAATGAATACTTCCGATTAGAATTCTATTCCTTTACTAGTTTATAATCTGTTATTGTGCCACAAACTCGGATTTAGGAAGGCATTTAACCAGAATGTGTATACTTAGCTACAGTTATTTTTAAAAGGAATGATACTACTTCTCTAAACTCCAAATCCCCATTTTGCATAGCTCCTTTTAAAAATATACTTAACACTTTGGTAAGTTTTAGGAGCAAAAAAACAAAGTTCTTAATCGAATTCTTCTCTTTTTTTATCATGCTACAATATATTTGCAACTGATATGACCTGCAGTAATGCCTGCCAGAATGTCACAAGAAGTGCAAAATAAAACTGAGATTGCAGTTATGTTAACACATATCCTTCAAGACCAATAGGGCAAACTCATTGTCACATGACTAGTCTTTATGCATCTAGTGCTAGTGCAAGACTACATTTGTGCATCACTTTGAATCTGGCTTTTCTTCCAGGCATTCGTATCCATATTGTACCACGTCATGTACAGAACACCCAAGACATTATTTTTTCCGTCTTCCCCATCACAGCCAAAGCTCTTCTGTGTGTTCTCCATATTTCACATGTTGGCTTTTGTGAGTCATCTTTAAAAATGTTGTGTTGACAGTCTCACAGAAAGTTAAACATGTCCCTTTTGTGTGTCATTTTCACTTTTCCCTGGCCACTATCATCCTTTTTTCCTTTTTTCGTAGCATCATTCAACAACTCCTGCCTTCAAATACCATTATCTATCCTCACCCTAATAGGTTCATAAGATACAAAGTAAAACTGTTGGCTTCAATGTCATCACTTTGACCAGCTATTTGTCAGATTTTCCACTACCTCCTTCTCATATTTATGTCGCTCTCTGAGCACAGGAAATATTACTGTATCTTTCCATCTTTAAAACCCACCACTTCCATGATACCCATAATCTCTTCTACTGTAGTTAAATAGGGTCTTGCTTTAACGGGTGCTTTTTACTCTCTCCATATGTGTTTCATTACTGTCTATTTCACCCACCTGGTGTCATTCACTCTAGCTAAGGGACAATCTTCTCTTCATTTATGTGCTTCAAATATTTCCACCTATCCAGGTGCCCTTCCTGGCCCTCTTTGATCACAAATACGAAATAAGTGTTGTTCAGTCTGGGATTTATGCTGAGAACTCATTATACAATTGTTCTAAGAGTACTCCACCTGCTCGCCCTAGAGTACAAATACAGTTCAGGAATCGCATAGGGTTGTTGTAACCTCAAAGTAACAAAGCTGTAGCCCGTTGTGATTTGATTGCTTTTAAGCTCATCAAGTTTCAAAACATTGCCTGTGCCTGTATAAATAAGCACATCCATAGACGTGCCATTTTTCAACCCAATTGTGTAAAGTCCCAGCAACTTGAGACCTAGCCTGTCTATAGCAATGACCTGTCAGAGACACAGCAGGGTCCCCTGAGGGCACAGGCTGGCAGAGGTCTGGAAAGCCCAGGAACGGGATGGCACTAGGAGCCCCAGGGCCAGTCACACACATGTCCAGGTGCTGACACACAGCCGTGTAGCAACCTAGTGAAGCTGCACATAAACGACAGTGCACTTGGAGCTTCCTTAAAAGTGTATAGATTACAACAAAAACAATCAGTTGTGCTGGTGCCACACCTCAGAAATAAACACACAGAGCTAATCACCCTAGTACCCTGCACTGCATGGCCACTTTTGCAAGTATTCTTTTTAACTTGTTCAGCTGAAATTACATTTTAGTATTTTGTAGAATGTGTTGCTGATTCTGCTTAGGAGGCTTGGATACCTACCCTTTTGGACTAGCTGTTAAATCTAAATACCACAGGGTGCCCCCATCAGGCCGTCTGAGCTAAAGGAAGCATTGTATTTCCAGAAGTACTGTGTGTACAGCATTGCAGACACTTGCTACCACCACCATTTACAACCATTGAAGCTTAACCCATGTACATAGTCACTGTTATTTGATGGGAGGATGCTTGCAGTTTTCGTACTAGGCACCATGAGGTCTGGTGGGAAAGCCCCTAATATCCCACCATTCCTGAGAAAGATGGGGAGCATGGGGGAAGCTCTTAGAGAGGCACTTGGGTGTCAGGCTTGAAACATGGAGAAGATGACTGCTGCAGGCAAACCAAAGAACAGGAAGTACTGCCAAGCAGAGAAAGCATCAGCACAAAAGCATTAGTGCAAAACAAACATTTATATCAAAACTGATATACCTAGGGAAGAATGAGGACAGCTAGAGGTGCCCATGTGATTAGTTACTGGGTGGCAACTTCCATGATTGTGGTCTGTAAAGGTCCTAGGAGCATAAATTTTAGACTTTCACGACTTCACCCAAAAAGCTTCCATATTGGTGCATCTATGGAATGATGGTCTATTAAACAGTGCAAACCAAGATAGCACAATTAATGACCTGAACAGTGAAAACATTGCCAACCTCCAGAAGAGAATGAAAAGTGGCAAACTGACCCCAAATTGAATTAGATTGCTTCAGGATTTTATAAGTAGTTTTGTTAAAAATGAGAATATTGTTAGTCTAAAAGAGCAGAAGTTCAGTGACACTGTCCATTACACTTCAGTAAGAACCTCCAGAGAAATACAATCAGATGTTTCGCTTCAAAAGTGTCTTTGTTTCCATTATTTAGTCATGGCCAGAGAAAAGAATCAACACAGAATAAAACTCAGCAAATCAGATCCTTTAAAGCGTTATATAAGGCAAGCCTTGTGCTTTGCACAGTGCTTGAGAAAAGCTGTTAAGTGTTAATGCATATAATCTATCTAGCCAGCTAACTAGTTTAATCCATCACACAGTGTGTGAAAACATAAAAGCAACCCAGCTGTGACAAGTTAATAGTAGGGTTAGGCAGTAAAACGGTAACAAAAACACACTTTGATTAATGATGCCGAGTTGTCCAGCTCTAGTATAGATGGCTTTTGTCTAGGTTTATTTAGTGGCCAATGAATGCAAAATAGATCTGGTAATTTAAAGCATTATACCACACCAAAAGTGTTGCCCCATACTGATAAAAGCTGGAGAAAATACCACATTTTCATAGGGAGTAAAAGTAACAATTTCTATAACTAGACCTGCTTCAGAGGAAGAGAGTGAATTCAGATACACCAAATTCAGGGGTCACTCCAGTAACACCTGCAGTGGAAGGCATGTATAATTTCAATAAAATAAGAACCATGTCAAACTGTTACTCAAAGAGTGAAGCAAAACCTTCTTTGACCTCTGAAACTTGAGGCATTTCCCTTTCCTCGTATCTCAGTTTCCGTCTCCATAACCCTCCAAGAGCTGTTTCCAAACAGTATCAGAAAAAAAAAAAAAAAGCTTGATGAAATGTAAGAAGCAAGCTTGCTTTCTTGGCATCTCTCAAATCTATGGTGTTTTGGATACTCCACTGAAGTATCAAACAGGCACATGTACTTTGGGATACATCAGTGCACTGAACAGTCAGCCTTCCTCCTCCTTTATTGCACAGATCCTTCTCTGTTAAAAACACTTATTGAATGAACACACATGACACAGTGCCTGTGACCTCGGAATCTGGAAAGCTTGGGTCAGAGCCTCCCAACCTGAGGAATTCAGGCATCTGTTACCTCCCGAGGAAGTGCTGCAAGCACCAAGCTGTAGAACTCAATTACCTCCTCTTGACATTTTTCCTCCCAAATACATGTCCTACCACTCTGCCCTACCCTACATGTAATAGAGTACAGATTATTCCTAAATGTGCCTCTTGTTGGAACTGTTTGGAGATTAAACTGGTAACAATGAGAAGGGCAATGAAAGAAGATAAACTACCTGTAAGACCTTTTACATTTACTGAGCAATATGAATGACCCAAGAGGAAGTCTTCTATGTACCAGGTAAGTTGGAATAAAAACTAGAACCAGCCTGAAGAAAGTGAAAAGAAATCTCTTTTTCTGTACATCAAATAACTACATGGATTCTACTGCTGTATGACAATATAGTGAATGATTTGGGCAAAACACTTTCCCAGCCTGGAAGATCAGATTACCAGTGAAGGCTGTCTTTCTTGCATGTGCACAGTCCCCAATACAGCAAGTTTTCAACTTGAGATGTTCGATAATGCTAACCCTTCTGACCCACATAGCTGGTCAGAGTGTGGGATTCCATGAGCAGGTTGCAGTGGAAAGTGAAAATGATGAATGTGTCTTGCCACTGAGGAGCAACCGCAGTTATCTGCCAAGAACACAACATCCCGTTTCCCTGAACACGGAAGGAATCAAGCAACTGGAGTTGGTTGCTTCAATAAAAACTTCAAACATCCTGCCAGCCATTACACAGCACGCTGAGCATTCCCTTTGCTGTAACGCCATGTGTGGTTTCTCTGGTGGTTTATGGCTTATTGCTCATGCTCTCACCCTGCATTGCCGCCTATTCCATTTTCTCTCATAAAGACATCTATCCAAACATAATTAAATAAGTTGCATTTCACTCTCCACTGCTTAAGTTTTGAATAGCATTCATTCTTATCTTTTGTGTGAGTTGTGGTGAAGTGTACAACGATTTCCTAAAAGGAACTTTACACTTCATAAGCAATGTGATAGCTAACAGTGACTGATGCATGAAATAGTTCAAAACAAGTCTGTAACAAAAGAAAAAGCATCGAAGAATGCATCAGTGTTCATTTCTGACATCACAGGGTCTAATTCAAACACATTATGTTGGCCCTACTGCAGTGGCCTGTAACTGGAGTTGCAGGTAAAAAAACAGAATTTGTCTCTTAGCCAGTTGTAGATTGATGGATTTTTGTTGTTGTTGTTTTGATGATGGCTTTAAGGCAAACTAATAGCAAATCTCTGTGCATAAAAAGTGAAAAATCAAGCTTGGAATACCTGGCAAATTTTTAGCAGAGTAGTACCACAGCTTAATTGTCAATATAGCAACTAGAAACATGGAAAAGCTGTCATGTAAAGTGACAACGTGACATGCCCTTAAGTAGCACAATACTCTTAAAGAGAAGTAAATTGGCCTGCCTGTTTGTAGCTATCCATGAGAAACTGCCTGCTGTAGTACTTTTTCTATCAGTAGCAGCTGATAGCACGATATTTCCATCTATCAGTTTTGAATGGGAAGCATACCTGTCACCTCATCTAACACGAGTAGACATCTAACTACGTCTAGAAATGAACAAGGGACTTGCTGTGTTAGGAACTGATAGTAAGCTGGAGTCAAACGTTTTCAAAAAGGCTGTGCTAGAGAAGGGTATAACCAATAGGGTGTTGGGTCTGCAGAGAAGAGAAGGAGTATTTCGTCAGTGACTATATCTGGTAGTTGATAGTTCAAGACTCCTGTTACCTGACAGTGTATTCTGGGCAGCCACATTCAAAGTTAAATACTGAGACACCTATGATGTCTAAAGGATAACACTAGCCTACAGCTGCCGCTAATCCTTCAAGCACCTTTTAGAGATAAAAAAGTTCAGTGGGTCAAGCTAACCCAGCCAGCTGTCTCCAAAGAAACACTTAGAAAGTCCTTTGAGATGTGTCAGATTACAAACAGTGATTTGGAGCATCATCTGCGCCAAGTAACTGTAAGTGTTACTGGCAACGTCCAATTACATGCTGACACAAACTCACAAAACACCGCAACCCTGATGCGATAAACTCACTTGCAAACCCATATCTCTCAGTAGAACATCATTGAATATTCCCACAAACAAAAACAAGCTCACGCTTCACAACTAAATGTATGCAACGCAGATTGGCTGTTCATCTTTTTTAAAGGTTGTTTTTCTATTTTGGCTGCTATATGGAGTGGCCAGTCCTCATGGGAAAGGCATGGTTTCAGTGACATTCAACAAGGAATTCAAAATGGCCACAAGGACCGTGGAGAGGAGGCGCTAGAAGGACTTCTCAATTTTTTTGGCAGGATATTTTGATCTGGGCATGATATCATTTATGGCCATTCAGCAGGGAACAAGTAATGATGATTAGTAAGGGGAGTATTGTACATGCCTAGCTACCACAGTTCTTCTCAGGCTTTACCTACTAAATAAGAGTCCCCTCCCAGTGAAAGCTTCACAGTAGGCATGGCGCCAACATTTAAGATTCTAATTCAGTTTCCAAGGAAAAATTATCACAGAGGGTGCCATAAAATGCAATTATAATCCCTAAAGAAATTAGTTCAAAGGGACACATGTCCAAGGGAATTTCAGTGATGTTGAAAGCGATGAATAGATTTTGAAAAACATAGATGTATCTTTAGAATAGGAGTGGATTCAGAAAATATCTGCTTTTGCTACTGCTTTAATTATAAACTTACTTTTAAAATATTATAATTAAAAAGATAGAGGAGAAGGTTGCTTTCTTTCCAGACAAAGCACTAGGTGAAGAAACATGTTGTTTCTAATTTTCCTTTGAGTGCGTGGAGATTATAGGAATATACTAGTAAGTGTGCTACAGCTGCAATAAACTTTAAGGAGAACTCTTGCCTGACTAAAAGAGAGGAAAATATCCTCAAAAAACAGGAGAAGGGCATGAATGAGAGAAAAAAAATATTTAAGAAAATCTAATGCTTTTGAGAAAAACTCAAGGTTGAGATTTTCTGAGGTAACATTTTCCTGAAAATCTTTTGTCATTTCCTTGCACTAAACAGGGCCCTAACATAATGGTTTGCCAGAGTAATAACCTTTCTTTTCAGAGAAAAAGGAGGCTTTGCTTCAGAGTAAGGATGTAACTGGTTAGTGGAAGATAACTTGTGATGTCATTTTCCCATATTATACCTGGTAACCAGCAATGAACTTTATTAAATATATTGGGTTTATGCCAAAGAATACTCTTAACTACAAGCTCTTATGAAATTCCCAGATCACTGAAAACAAACAGACATAAGGCATATAAAAGATAATCAGAGAACACGTCTGTGAGTGATTATTTTCACAAAGAAAGAGAATGAGAATCTAAGCACTGAGGTGAAGAAAACTGGCAAGAAATGTACAGAGGCAAGCAAAAAGAACATCCTTGCATTTGATCAAGCAATGTGGAAGGGGCAAGGGAAGGGAAAGGGAAAGGGAAAAATAAAGGAAATATACCTACCTGAGGGAAAAGACTGTCACTGTGCTGAGATGTATAATTTTGCATACAGAATTTGCCAAGAAACAACAAATCCCAGGCTGTTATAAATTAAAAGCCAGCTGTAGGAGAGGGGAGGGCAATGGGGGCAGGGGAACTGACAGCAATATGCGTACTAAAATAGAATATTTGTATTATGCCTGAGGAATAATAATTCCATATTACAATATCTTTCAGTGCCTGGGATAGTGCCTGAAGCTTTCAATGAGTATATTTATTGTTTGTGGGTTAGTGGCCAAGGACACCTACCAGGCATTGACAGGACTGAAAAGGACTGAAAGGAGCACAGACTTTCTCTGCTTTCCAGTTACAGAAGCAGCTGATATCCTGCCTGTGTCAATGAGACCTTACTTCTACTGTCATAGCCTTTCATTCATGTTATCCTGAATGATCCTTAGTTTTGATCCTTAGTTAGAACAATCCTTGGTCAGGGATACAGAAGTGAGCTAAGCTGGAGATTTAAGACAAGCTTGAGATGGTCTAACTTGTTCCCATTCTTCATACTGATGACAAGATAGATTACAAGCCTGAAATGTAGATTTTGTCCCCTTGCCAGAAAGGAAGTAGATACATTGTTCAGAGGGAAGGGGTGAACAGACTGATTCAAACTGGTGCCCTGTTTTGGCTCATCTAACAATACAAGAAATGCATGTAGAGCCAAACAGCTCAGTCTAAATCGCAATTTATCCAGGAATAGCTTGAAAAACAGGGAAAAATTTCTAAATTCAAGATCAATGAATGTGGTTAATCTTAGGGCTGTTCAGTACCCCTAAATTGCTATAGACTGCTGTTATACACTATAATAGCTTGCTGAGCATTTGTTAACTCCAGCAGAGTATATGTGCAATTATTTCTAATGAACTCCCCAGCCCCTTAGGAAAAAATAAAAGTCCTTTTGAATTGGTTCTACCTGTTGGCTGCATTAAATTTGGAAACAAAAGCCATACATTTTCAAATCTCCCCATACAACAGGGCTCAGAGCGAGATTGGTATGTTTATTTTCAGAAAACCTCCCAAAGCATTTTAGGCATGGCCAAACTAATACATCTCTCCTTGACAGTTGCAGAACTTTTATTTCCTTAGCTAGAGTGTAACAGATTGCTTGCAGTTTAAGTCTCAATGTTTGGGTTGCACTGCAAAATCTGGCTGCCTGCTGGGGCTGTAAAGAGGTCCCATGCAGAGAGGGGAATTCTGGGAACATCTGCCCACATAAACATTATGCAACCAAGGAGTCAAGGGGAGGAACAGCAATTTGTGGGAAGGTGAGAGAAAATAATTTTCCCTCACATATCAGCAGACTGTCTACCAATATACTAAGCTTTAGAAAGTCTGTCCTTGAAATTCTTGATGATATAGCTGGCAGAACAATTAAAACAGAAAGATGGGACCCCATCCTAATGAAGGCACTGTTTTTTTTCAGTTTCAGAACATCCCTTATTCATGGGTGTTCTCAGGTTTGCTTTTTTTGACTTTCTTCAATATTGCAGTGTAATTGGAAAAATATAGCTTCACATGAGAGGATTTTCATTTTCATGGCAGATTTACATGAGATTGCCTTTATCTGGGAGATTCTTGATCACCAGTCAAAGCAACAGCTGGTGCACTCTGCTTCAGCTGTATTTGGACATTGGGGAATGTCATGTTATCAAATTGTTTTAAGTGCACCCATCAAAGCTGACATAAACTGGAACCTGCAACATCAGCCAAGCAGACTGCAGGTTTATTGCATGGTTTCACATCACTCTGTGGCAAGTAAATTGTGCACAGGAAGTGAAACACAGAAATTATTCCAGTGCTAGACTCACTTCACTTTCAACTTTCCCAGACAATATGACTCAATTTGTGTCCCAGCACTTCTCATGCTGTTTCTGGAGTTTTAAATGTTTACTGTTCAACAGCCTGTGAATATCTTTCCAAAATCAGCTTTTAAAAAATTATGAGGCCTTAAAGCACTTTTTCCACCAATATTTCTTTCACACTCATGAACTTAGGTAAACAAAACACGCTTTAAGAGTGCAAGGATTTTGCGAGTGTTAAATGGTGCATTTTACTGAATTTGCTTAAGAACACTTTTGTCTGTGGATAGCATTGAAGCCCACATAAAAAACTTTATGTGGTGTTAGATCAAGAATGATTATTGACACAGAGCTGCAGTCAAATCATAGCAGGGATCTTTGGTACATAAAACCAGGTTTTTCCTCATAGGTTCTTAATTACGCACACAGAGTATGCTAGATGCAAGCAATATATCAGCAGCTTTAGTAATTTCCCATTGCTTTAGCCAATGTTGAGTTCAATTGCTCTTTTCATAATACCCAGATTGACACTGTTATTTTCATGACACATTATAGTGTTCTAGAAGAATAAATATCACACATCACCTAATGGCCTACAATGTATAGGATGTGCACGCACTAAGTATTCTTTTCACAGTGGATTTTCAAAATGCTTTACAACTCCCTCTTTGGCACAAAATTAGGCCATAAATTGACTGAACAGAGCTCTCTTAGGCAGAGTTGGAGTTCTGCAGCCTGAATTTCTGGTTGCCAATCTGGTTGCCTTCTGCCAGGAAGGCAGAAAGGATTTTAAATGCAAACAGCTCAGGTGTGCAGGAACAGATTATAAGCACCAGGTAGAAAGCAATGAATTCATAGGAATTTGATGTTGCAATAATGAAGATGTTGCTCTGCAGCTGCCAATTCATTCCCAAAGAGGAGAGGACATAGCTGAGCACTTGAGTAACTCAGTGCTCTCAAGTGTATGTCTTTTCATGAATGTCCATGGTTTGCCCCAAATACATGCCTCTTTATTCTCTGTTCTTTGAGCTAAGAACACATACTTGCAAAGGGTCTTGAAACATATAATACTAAGGACTAAGAAGCACCCTTACGCTTAGTGTTCCCACTTGTGGCTCATATATAGCTCGGTGGAGGTGAAAGAATCATAGACTCAGGAATAAACAGAGAAGGCTGAATCTACTGCTGAGTGTCTTGTGACCTTTTCAAGTACCCTAGAATAGTAATCATTTAGAACTTCTAAATAGAGATCCCAGATGATGTTTGCTCTGAGTAACTCTACTGCATCCTCCGCTTCAGCACTCAGCAGGTGTCAAAAACAAATTTTACTGAAACTCACATGGAAATGGCAGAAGTTTGGAATCTCACCCTAGCTGACAGTATGTTCACCCTTGGTAAGCCAAATAAGATAACTTACTGTAAACGTTGGTATGTATGGGGAAGCTCTATTCCAAAATAAGGTTTGTGATGCGCACCCACATAATACTGCTGCTTTTCAAGAGAGAGCTAAACTTACTTTTTAAAAAAAACCCAAACTGTTAAAATCTGTGCTCTCTATTCAGATATCTTTGATAACCAAATATTAGTAGTATTAAAAAGTAAAGGGTTCTCATGTTTTTACATCCAAAGGTCTCTAGCAGTGTTTCGCTTATTTTTTAGCTTATTCCAAGTTTGTATGCACTGCTTTGGAGAAACAATTCAGAGCACATGAGTTGATGCCTGGCTAGGCATCAGTCTACCATGGGAGGAGGTGAGCGATTGCCTTTGGATCATTTGCTTCGTTTCATTTTCTTTCTCTCTTCTTCCACATCTCCTTAGCTTATTAAACAATTTTTTTCTCAACACACAGGCTTTCCTGCCCGTACTCTTCCTTTCCTCTTCCCCCCATCCTACTGGGGGTGGCGAGGGTGGGGGGAGTGAGGAAGTGATGAGGACCAGGGAGCTGGACTCAGTAATCTTTATGGGTCCCTTCCAACTTGACATACTCTATGACTCTATGAACTAGCAAATGGTTATATATGAGCACCAGAGCAGTATTCATTGAAAGGACTAATAATGGCACATCTCATGACTTTTCACACTGTAAGTCACTCTGTTTGTCTGTCCTCTCTGAACACATGGAAGGAATCATGAGAAACAGAGAAACAATCCAATAGGCAGCATTTGATGTTAACCTGCAGTTGCACTGAAATGTGGCAAGCTTTCCTGTTTCAGCCTGCACTTTCTCTTCATTTAGCCAAGTAAATTTACCAAGTGCTCTGCACCAAAGAGCTGAGTAGCTTGGCAACATGGATGCCAGGGCTTACCATTCCCTTGCTGATACAGAGCTCAGGTATGTGTTTCTTAGGTGGTATTCATGACAAAATAATCCTCATTGTGACCCTTTGCCTCATCAAAGGACTGATAACCCTGTCTGATGTACAATGTTACCTGGAGATTCTAAAAGCGGCTGAATTCAAAGATAAAAGGGCAGCTAGTCCTTCACTTCAGATTCACTTCACTGTTACTCATTTTCTTACGCTAGGTGACTGACCTGTAGAAAAAAAAAAAAAAACACAAAATATTTCCATGCCCTACAGGTTGCCTTTTAACCCAAAGGAAGGTCTTTCTGAAGCCACTGAGCTACCTCACCCAGTACTACCTCTGCTTTTGACAGGCACTCACCTGCTTCACCAAAGCTAACCTGACACACGGGCTGAAAGCCAAGCCCAGAAAAGGATCTAGGCAAGACCAAACATCTGGGACTTTTGTCAGGTGGCTTCTGCTTTGGCACTTCAGGGTAAATTTGTTCAAAATTTTTTAGTAGCTGATAAAGAAAAAAAAAAAAAAGGAGAGAAAAAAAAACACAAAAAAAAAACCTACCAGAAACTTTACAAAAGCCTTAGTTCTTAAACTGAGCTTTGAAATGTGAATAAATCTTCACCTCTAAAATCATCACAGAAGTACAAAAGGCAGAATTCATGAGGGGAAGGACTTCAGAGAACAGAAAGTCAGACGTAACGTGAAATGTCAAGGGTGAAACAAAGGCAGTTATTACTCTGGCTTCTCACAGTTAAAACTGCCAGTGCATACATTTCAAATGCAGAGCTCCATTACATTGTAATCCCAGTCATATCCCCCTGTCACCATGGAGCTGTGCTATTAATGATGTTGCTGTTTCTCAAGTCAGACCTAAACTTTCCAGTTTTGGAAGAAGAAAGCTATAATTAAAATCTATGCTGCCTATGAAAGTGTTTGTGTTAAATACAGCCATTGGTACCTAAAAGAGAAAACAAGATATCCTCTTCCACTCTTCAGAGTCACTGTCTTTTACATCATTTGCCTCAATAGCATATGTGCAAAGATCAACCTTCCCTAACATTTCATGCCACAGGCTGAGAACTCAGTTTTTTCTTTGCACTCGTCAAGCCTAAGTATGGCCAACAGGAAATTAGTTCTGAGGACATAAAATCCACTGAAACTAGAGACCAGAGTTGCAGCAAGAACTTCGTCTCAGAGAAAAAGTGAGCAGCCAACAATTAGATGATATTATGCCGTCCATGTGAGGCACTTATGTTACACAAATGGAGAAAGGGACATACTGTGAGTGCAAATTAATTGTCCAAGGATACAAAAGCAGAAGTTTTGGGATAGTGTTTGGACACCTCCTGTTGAGTCCTATGCTTCATTTACTACCCCATCGTGCCACCGGTGTATACCTTTTAAATTCCAGAGTACCTTATTTCCATAACATAAACTAAAAAACGTCATGATAATAATAACATCATGACTGTAAAAAAAAATAAAAGACCCAAAGTCAAATGGGTGATTTGACTGCATTCATTGCTATACCCATTTCTCTCAGTAGCATTTTTTTGCAACTGTAGAGAGGTCAAAGAACCTCAAGCCAAAAAGTTTTGAAATCCAAGCAGCTACAAAAACAGATTTAACTTCCATTTTGTTCTGCTGTATGCAACCTGTTTCATTCCCTCAGTACTGTATTTACACAGTGGATTATGTTTTCACAATCCAGACTTTTCAGAAGGAAATTAACACTGTAAGAGTATGATCGTGATACGAGACTCATAATCTCATATCCATGATGAGCATCTAGGGTGCTTGAACGACCGCCACAATTACGCTGTATGGCTGTTTAAAGGTGCGCTGGAGAAGCAGTTTGGGTTGTTAGAGAACTCGGATGAAATGGAATGAAACTGTAATCCACGTTGGAACTGTAAAGTAACAGTGACTTAAAAGGAGAAAAATATGTAGATGGCTCCAGCTTTTTTTTCTTACTTCTTTCTTGAATAACTGTGTGGCAGGTTTTCTATGCCCTAATCTGTTTACAGAAATATTGACTATTCATTACACATCAAAATAAATAATTCCCCCATATCTTTGTGCTCCAAAATTTGCAGTTAATTAAACTAATTTGTCAGTTTTTGTAAGTTGGAAACTCTTCCTGTCGTCCTCTCCAATCACTACTTATTTAAATTTCATCCTTGGCCAGTTTCATGATAATGTTTATCTGCTCCAGAGGATTGGAAATGAGAGTAATACACTGCCATACCATTTAATTTCTTTCTTAAAGCTGGAAAAAGCAAAGCATCAACTGGCCAGTTAGATAACACAATTTCCCATGTAAGTTATTTGCTTACGGTAGCTGGGGGCTAATTTAATTCCTGAGCTGCTTATTTAATGGTTCTGAGAGGGATTCCCTACAGTTAAGAATGAACTGTGCATAAAGTTTCTATGAAAATTGCATGAAAATTTTCCCACATCAGGGCAGGTTACATATATTAATGCAGCACACATTTAACATATTTCATTATCTGAAGAGAACAATAATTCTCTACTATTTGTTTATATTGTTTTTATAGTATTTATCTTGCAGAATGTAGACAGAAAAAAGGGAACGTTTAATATCAAACGCATATTTTAAAGACACGGAGGTTTTTTGCAGATGGTTTACTTCAGCCTTAGTTCTGATTTCTTTTTTAACTGCTCCTAAAAATTCTAGCCCCGAATGAATACAGGTTAACCTAAGTCATATAAAGAAATTTTTACACTTACTTTCATGCTCACTGTGCTTTATAAACATTTAGTTAATTCCAGCACCACTTTTGTCAGATGGAGAGTGTGCACTTTGGGCTTTGGCACCCTAGGAAAATTGAGGCTCATATATGAAAAAGCATTTTTTAAAGCTCCTTCTGCCTATAAAACTCTCCAGATCAGTGAAAATCCTAAGCAGCATTTGTCTGTAGACAGAGTAAGAATGTTTAAATGTACTATCTCTGCCTTGGAGTGCACACTACTCAGCCAGAACACTGTACCAGGTAAAACTTCAAATCCATGCACCAGTGTTTTATCATGCTGCTTCTTTTTCTATAGTGCTCCCTACTATGTACCAAATATATATTAAATACAGATAGAAACGATTAAGTTGTTCTTTCCTCTTGTTTGAGTGTAAGCTTACCAACTTTGCTACCAAATGCAGAGACACATGCCAAGCATTTCCATCGTTCCCACTTCATTAGTGTCTATTTTTACTGATATTGGATCTGTCTGGCAAAGCAAAGAAAGACAACGACCTGGAGTACTGTGTGCAGCTCTGGAGTCCTCAGCACAAAAAGGACATGGACCTGATGGAATGGATCCAGAGGAGGGCCACAATGAGGACAGGCTGAGACAGGTGGTGTTGTTCAGCCTGGAGAAGAGAAGGTTCCGAGGAGACTTTATAGCGGCCTTCCAGTACCTAAAGGGGGCTTACAGGACAGATGGGGAGGGACTCCTTATCAGGGAGTGTAATGATAGGACAATAGGTAATGGTTTCAAACTGAAAGAGGGCAGATTTAGATTGGGTATCAGGAAGAAATTCTTTACTGTGAGGGTGGTGAGGCACTGGAACAGGTTGCCCAGGGAAGCTGTGGATGCCCCGTCCCTGGAAGTGTTCAAGGCCAGGCTGGATGGGGCTTTGAGCAACCTGGTCTAGTGGGAGGTGACCCTGTCCATGGCAGGGGGGTTGGAACTAGGTGATCTTGAAGGTCCCTTCCAACCTGAACCATTCTATGATTCTATGATTCTATGACAAGAGAAACAGGTAGCAAGAAGTGTTCCACAGCATACAGCACACATGCAACAAAAGCTCGCCTGTTCATGATAGGGCAGGAAAGAAGAAAGACACTGGAATATGAAGGATTTTACATACCTAGTAGCACTATCTGCTGATCAACAATAGTAATTCTGCAGTAGAAGTGGAAAATCTGAACTTCTCAGTCTCTGATAGCAGAAATATATTTTAATCCTCTTCTGAGTGCCTTTAGGTCATTGCTGTCCCTTTGCCTGTGAGAACCTTTACTTTGACTCCTTGCGTCTTCCACACTCTCATTTTCACTGAGAAGTTAGGCTGGGATATCAAAGGACCCAAAGTAACAACTATAATTTCAGTTCATGAGGATCTGAACTACTTCCTCTCTGGACATTCACCTGAGGATTTCAGACTTGACTTTGTTTTCACCCAGCACTTGTATGGTAATAAGCAACACCTGGTACTATTTTAATAAGGGACATTTTGCCTTATTGTCATAGAAAGCACTTTTCTTTAGACCTAAACCAAATCTTTATTGTAATGCTGCTGTTCTTTTTAAGATCCATGTGAACACCCTTGTAACCAAGCTTCTGGAAGTCATCTTGCTACTATCCTAGTATATACTGTTTCACATTTGTATTTTGTATGTGTCTTCCACTTTTCCAGTCATCTGACTAGGTGTCATCTCTCCATTTGAATGCTGGTGGGCACCAAGGACTTCTCATTAGTGACGTCACTTCAAATTGTCCTTACAGTATTGTAATCCAAAGCAAGGAACTAATTTACACTCTCCAAAATTTTTAGCAGCTGACTGAGTCTGGCTGAAATGGAGCTGATTTTCTTCATGGGAATTTGTATGCTGCTGTGTTTTGGATTTTAGACTAAAACAGTGTTGATAACACACCAGTATTTTGCCTATTGCTGAACAGTGCTTGCACAGCATTTAGCTTTTCTCTTTTTTCCACTCTGCCCCCTCCAGTGAGTAGGCTGGGGGTGGGCAAGAGGTTGGGAGGGGAAACAGCCAGGAGAATTGACCCAAACTAACTAAAGGGATATTCCGTACTGTATGATATTGTGGTCAGGAATAAAAGCTGGGGGAAAGGAGCAGGAACTGCAGACATTCATGGTTGTGGCATTGTTTTCCCAAATAACCATTACAGCATGTTGAGGTCCTGCTTTCCAGGAAGAGGCTAAATATCTGCCTGCCACCTGCCAATGGGAAGAAAAATTTCTTATTTTGCTTTCCTTGCATGCTCAGCTTTCCTTCAGCTACTAAACTGACTTTCTTTCAAACCACAAGCCTTGCTTTTGGCTTTTCTATTCTCTCCCCTATGCCACCAGGATGGGGGGAATCATCAAGAGGCTGTGTGTGCTTACCTACTGGACAGGGTCAACCCATCACAAGTGTGGAGAGCTTCCAAATGGCTGTAACAGGGGCCACATTACCTGCTGAACTGTGTCTTATGTTACTGTTTTGCCAGTGAGACCTCCAGTATTTTATAGCAACATGTTAACTTTTGTCAAACAGCTTTTCATGTTAGTTCTTTTTCACTGACCTGTTTCATAGACACAGTTGACAGAGTTCAGAGATGGCAATCAACAGGAAGAAGATATTGCTTACTTTACTGGTAACATTACATGGCAGTTTTCAGTGTAAACACATGACCTTACCACTCAGCAACACTAGATACCTGTCAAAAGGTAATGGTTATGTTAGTGGTTTCCTTGTGAGAAACAAAAGCTTCTTAGCTTCATCCTTTGAATTTCAAAATTCCTGTACTTGTTGTTAGACAACTGGCAGGGTGTTGACCAAGTCAAACCTTAATATTTGGCCTATCTCAGGGGAAGAATTTGACTGGCTGTCATGAAGAGTAACTAGAAAAATTTGGGGGATATCACCAATCATGAAATCAACATGTTGGTTGATGAAGTCAGCTTTACGGCTATCACATAGTTTTAGATGGGTGATAACATGAAAGAGGGACAGGTGTGAAAGATTTTTCTTTTTGTAGATACTCATATATTATGTCTCAATATTACACTAAGCTTTTCCACTGTGTTCACCTGACCTACACGAATATGAATTGTGCACAGCTTCATAGCTATGGCTTTTAAAATTCAAATCCTATTGTACCAAGGAGTCATCTAAATAATAGCACAGGATTTGTTTCTACTCAGAGTAAATAGAATAGGGACTTAAAAAGAGTAAATTTGAATTAGAAGTTAACAACAGTACAATACTTTTTTTCTTCTTAGCGTATCGCAAGTTCAAAAGCTCTCTATTTTCTTGACTGTTATACAGAAAACTTATGCATCTGTAATTTGAGTAAACTATCATTTAATTAAACAATTTAGATTGAATATGCTAATGTAAAGGATCATAAAAAAAGAATAATTACAAAGGGACTTCAAGAGGATAATTACAAATGGAGAATGTTGGATCCAAATAAAATTCTTATGTTCTTTAATTACTGAAAACCCATCTAAACAAAGGATTGAGAATATCTTATTTAAGCATTGTGCACAATGAATGTCTCTTCAGACCCTTGAAAAATATTAATTTGATCATGTATTTGTTAGATATCACCTAACAACTTTCAAAGCCTATGGGCTTTAGGGAAAAGAGAAAGAGAAAGAGAAAGAAGAAAAAGAAAAAGAAAAAGAAAAAGAAAAAGAAAAAGAAAAAGAAAAGAAAAAGAAAAAGAAAAAGAAAAAGAAAAAGAAAAAGAAAAAGAAAAAGAAAAAGAAAAAGAAAAAGAAAAGAAAAAGAAAAAGAAAAAGAAAAAGAAAAAGAAAAAGAAAAAGAAGAAGAAGAAGAAAAAGAAGAAAAAGAAAAAGAAAAAGAAAAAGAAAAAGAAGAAGAAGAAGAAGAAGAAAAAGAAGAAGAAAAAGAAGAAGAAAAAGAAAAAGAAAAAGAAAAAGAAAAAGAAAAAGAAAAAGAAAAAGAAAAAGAAAAAGAAAAAGAAAAAGAAAAAGAAAAAGAAAAAGAAAAGAAGGAAAGAAAGATTCAGCAATGCTCCTTCTCTATAGGTGTGTTGGTAGAGTGTCAACAGTGTTTCTCATCCCAACAGTAGGGCAGCTCATGCCTTGGTCGGTATCACATTCCTGAAGCTGTCAGAGGGGAAGTCCCACTTACCCAAAGTGACTTAACACAGCACTATCAAAAAGATTCAAGCTGCTTGGGAAGAAGAAAAAAATCCAAAGCCATTTACTTCAGCAAACAGATGCACACATACATATACAGAGTACTGTTCTGCAAACAGGTCTAACAGTAGGCTCTGTTCCTCTGATATCCCCTTTTCTACAATTAGTGGGTTTGAGTAGCTCTCATATATTTTGCCTCAAATTTCCACTTTTTTATGCAGGGAACTGTTTGCCAATCCAACACATACAAAGATTGTTCCTTATTTTTCCTTTATACTTCAGTATCTAGATTTTGGGGGGGTTCTACATTTTAGTTGCACATTTTAAAATATTTTCACATTTCCACCTAACACTGTAATTTCATCAATATCAACAGCAGGTTTTAAGAATATTGCCATTCAGCCTTTGGTCAAAAAAGGCATAATGATTTGCAAGGTCATATGATTTAACCATGCTAGTAAAGAGGACCATTTAGCAAGAGAAGTTACAGTATCAATGAGTTGCATCCCTATAGTAGCCTCAGATTCTGTTTACATAAACAGCCCTGCAAGTTTTAGTTAAAATGCCAAAGAAAGTACCAGACATAGGGAGAAGGAGCGGCTCATAACCAAACTATCTCCTCGATTTGTACTTGGTTTTGTTAATATGACTCAAGTATTTAACAAATACTCTAGAAGCATTCAGCTCCATCTTAAAAATATGAGAAAGCAGTTATTTCATTTTTCCAAAAAGATTTGCAAGAAATATGGGGAAAATAACATTTGATGCATGGTTTTTCCAGAGGAAAAAATAGAAAATATTATTTACTTTTAAGTTTCAGTTATATCTATCCATCAGATAGAAAGTATTCATTAGATGGAAAGTAAAAAAGACATAAAGCCTTTCCTTTCTTTCCTTTTAATTTTTTAAACCTATTTGGATCACCCTGAAGCACAGCTGAACAAGAGGTATATTTCTAAGCAATTTCAGCGTAAAAGAAACACAGTGATTAGAGAAAGCAAGCCTGAAAAATGTCTATTCATCACACCATCAGAATATTCAGCCAGCTACAAAGAGGTTACAAAGCACCCAGGTTGAGGCCAACAAGAGCTGGAAGAGCCTAGTCATAATCTTAGACTGTAAAAGAAACAAAAATACACCTTGAAAAGTTAAAAATTTGAATACTGGAACTTGTTTTGTACTCTGGTATGATTTCAGGATATTAAGAATTAAGCCTTTCCTGACAGACAGAAACTAAAATAACTGTATGAGTAAACAGGGGAATTTTGCGTATTGCATTCCAAGGGAAAATATCTTGATTGAGCACAGTTTTGTTTTATATTTCCTTTTAGTGTTTCACTACACATGTTAGATACACATGTTATTTCCAACTAATAGGTTTCAAGTTTAAGGTGGAGAGTTAGTCGTTCTGAAAGAACGCTACTGAAAGATTTGTGTAACCATAAGTGAAACTATCGAAGAAATAATGTCTCTGAACACCCCACTTGGCAGTCAACTCAACCTGCTGAACTTTGGTTATATGGCATAAGTTGTTTATCTTGCTGTTGAAATAATTCAGCAGAGACACTCTCAATAGATCACTGCTGTAAAAACATTTAAGTGAGACAATGCAATCCACAAATGATAAATATCTGAATTGCCTGGGTTTGGACCAGAAAGTGAAGTCTATGTTGCACTGCATATTGCACTTGTGAAAAATCGAGTATCTGTGTACACAGCCACAAACACACTGCAGATGGGCTGCACTCCTGAACAAGATGAACAAAATTAGGGAAAACATTAGAAGTCTGCAAACCTACTTATAACAAAACTACAGAAAAGGAAGCTAGGAAAGCTGGGAAATTTCTTTCACAGTTATTTCTCAGCTATCATAACTTGTAGGACCTGAGATTAAAGAGAAAGAGAACTTACCACCTAGGTTTGAGGAGAAGGTGTGTAAACAATCTCACTCAAATACGTTAAAATTCTCCAGTTCTATTTTACCTTATTTACCTCAGCTTGGTAGCTGTTAGATAGAACATTTTTCCCACAGATATTCTTTTCCCCCTTAACAAATGCAGGGGTATTAAAAATTGAGTCAATCTTTAAGGCAATTGTGTTGTGATACGATCCTATGTGAGCTGGTGAACAAAGGTTCAGGATGACTCAGATGCACCTTCATTTGATGGCACCATACTGTTTTCACCTGCCCAATTATCCAGCACTCAAGGGGAAGGCACTGCAGCTCCCTAATTGGTAGAATTTATGGCAACTCTTTTCCTTTGAGGAAAGTTGCCCTCCGAGACAGTGACTGAAACAGACTCTTTAGAAGCAGCAGCAGCACAACCCAATATAGCCACTCTAATTTTGCAAACCATAGATACAATATGTGTTCTTAATAGATTAGACAAATCTTGTTTCTAGGAGTTTCAATAACTTAGTAAAAAAATACCTAAAAAAATATTTTCACTAGACAGTTGGTAATTTCAGCTGCCAACCTATTCTCTATTCCTGGCATACAGCTGCTTCATGAATCTAGATTCCCCCAGCTGCCACATCTGGACCCACAAAGTTTTGTTAACACTTTGTGAACTAAGATTTTCTGCTGCAGTTTTCACAGGAAATGTCATAGAAACTGCCTCTGAAATATCAGGAGAAGTACGAATGTCCTTTCTAGCAAACCCAGGAAATATTCAACGCTGTAATTAGTAGGCTGAGGAGGGGAAATTCTAACTAAATTGCAAGCTCTTTGAACCCAATGTCTTCTGACAAAGTTCATCCTGATCATTGGCACATAGACAAACTATAACATTAAGGAGATGAAGAATAACTGAGGTATGAACCAATAGACTGCAGCTGGATAAAGAACCAACAGTCATACATGTAGAAGTTCATTGATTGAGACAGACAAGTGGTTTGGAACTTCATAAAAGCAGATTGTTAAACAGGCTTTTTTCAACCTGGCCTGAAGTAAAGAAATTAGAATCTGTAAAGACATGACTCCTTGCAGTCTAGCTGAAATCCATTACAAATAGAAGTTACCTACTTTGTGCTGCAAAGTAGGTCCTGGCTTTCAATAGCACCAACATGATCTTCACAATGTGCAGTGGCTCAGATCCTCAAGAAAATGCAGGTATCTAATTCCTTTAGAAATGAGGAAACTAGATAGCTTTGAGGGTCTTACGACTACTTAATTCACCACAATTAGATAAGATTTTTTACCAAACCTATGCTCATCTAAAACCATATAGGTGTTAACCTGAATTCCAAGAGAATAAAAGTGTCATTAGATGGAGATGCAAACACAGACACACAATTTCTGCTTCTAGAAATCCAGCTAGGATAAAATTACATGGACTCTGATATATTCACTCCAGCATAAACAGTATACTGCCTACCCGCAGCATTTTGTGTGCCGGTTTCTGGACAGGGACTCCAGTTCTACATTCTACCTACGCATTCCCTTCCACATTCACAACCTTACCTAAAACAAATAAAACACAATCTAAGTGACTTGGAATACATTTTGCTGTCTTGTCTTGTAAAACAATACTTCAATATAATGAAAGATCAAATTTTGATATTAAATCAGACTGATTTGGAGAAAAGTGATGTGGGATATTCAGATAGCTTGCTTTTCAAGAAATATGACAAATTAAAGTTATTAACTTCTTTGCTGCGCAAAAATTTTTAAAGTATTTTCAAAAAACTATGGGAATGTTAAAATCGTTAATTTATCCTGACAATGCTTGCTGCACAACATTTGTTGCTATTGCTTTTCTTTAGTATCTGTACCCTTACAGTGGACAATTTGTTATTTTGTGATCTCTGGATTTGCTGAAATTTCAATGCAAGAACACCAAAGATACCCAAGATAGCACAATACAGCTGTGAGTTTATGGTATGCTGTTATCACAAGTATTTTGTATTTGAAGGTGTTATATTAATCTTAGGATGTGATGTCAAATTACCACACATTCCACTGAGCATAATTGCATGATACTTAACTACAAGTTGTTGCACTAAAATAAAGAATTTTGCAGTTATGATTTTAAATGTATTCAGAATGTATTGAACTGAGGAGCTTAAGATGGCAGGGTACGGTTACAGTATTTTGAGAAAACATGACTACCACATGCCCAAATACACTTGAACTAGCTTCCAGACCAACAGCAGAGGTGTCCCAGGTCAAAGGTCTTCAGGATGGGTTTTGCAAACCAACCTGTGATCATTGCTATCACCATGCAGCTTTGACAGATGCATTAGATAAGATCCGCCAATAGTTGTTATGATCTTATTCTGCAGACTTACCCAGAAACTAGGCTTTGCTTGATTCCCAGATGAGCCTGGCTACTTACACCCACTGCCATTCAAAAACTCTCACTTTTCACCTTATAGACAAATTTTATATGGATTGGCAAACTGGGGCTGAAGTGTCAGGTATGATTAGTTTTCAGTGTGTAAGTGCAGAATACCCTATTTGCCCTCTGCTCAGGGAAATACCAACATATCTTGGACCATTTTTACAGTTTGTGTTTGTCAAAAGCAAATTTGAATCTAAAGTTCTTTTTCCCTTTTCCAAGGTCCAGCTCTCCCCAAATCACTTCCAAATTTTCCTTCTTAGTGCAATCCCTTAGTGATGTCCTGTGTTGTACTGCAGGTCCCTAGATCTCAAACTAACCTCAACTTCTGAAAAAAATGAGTAGTTTTGTTTCCCCAGGATCATTTCCATTTTGCTGAGCCTGCTGTGGAGATGATGAAACAAATTACCAACTCTGGCCAATCTGGCCTTTCCAAAAAAAAAAGTCCCTCCAGGTCTGTTCTCACTGACAACCAGTACAAATAAGCACCTTCCCTTGGTGGTGCTTTTTCTGCTGTTTCATTCAATTGGTTTCTACTGAGGGTTTCCAGCTGCAGTGGGAACAGGGCCCTTACAGCTTCTCTGAAGACAGTCCAGCTGGCATTCAGTATCACACACACGTCTCAACTCTGTACAGCCTGCCCCCCCGCCAAACTGTCTTTTGGGCAACAAAGGCCATTAACACTAATATCAAGGCGTAAACCACATATTCTATGAAACCATCCCTCAAAACCTCATCACCCTTTAAGCAAAGAGCGCAGAGAAGGAGTTAAAGTAAACTCAGTAGTGTGTGCTGAGTTAGATCTCAGAAGCCTCCTGCTATTGAGGGGTGTATCTGAGTGCTGATGGGGGAGGCTCCTGACTGAGCAGGAGGCATAATAGAGCCTGTATCTCCTTTTCCATTGCGGGGATCCACAGTCTGCTCCGACTTGGATCAGCTGTTGTTTTGCAATTTCTTTAGGCCACCTGCTGACTGTACTAATTTCGTAGCTAGCAAAGCACTCAGAGGGTAGGTGGGGCACAAATACTGTACTTCACTTGGAGTAGGAAAGGATCAGAGATTAATACAATTATTAAAGTTAGATTGTGTGTGTGCTACTCTTTTCTAGGCATTAAGTACAATAAATGCAGAGTTTACAAACGATCAAGTTTAATGCACCACAAACGATCTGTAAATACGATCCTCCAGAGAAGATTTCCTCAGTGCCCCTTCTTTCCAAATATTCCTTAAGCTTAGTAGCAAAATTGAGCATCTCTCACATCATGCTATTCTTCTACTTTCTTAGTAATGCGTGGATGGTTGGCAATGACACTGGAGGAAATCTTGCTCCTAGATTAGCACTGCAGGAGTGCCTATCTGCAATGCAGATCCCTGCTGCTTTCAGTACATGATATCCACAAATGTCAGTAATCTTAGAACAGGGAGGGGGGGAGAAAAAAA
>VYZM01022904.1:189619-202471 GCA_013398915.1 Dromas ardeola
AAAAAAAAAGGAAAAAAAAAAGCTTTGCCAATTAGGTGCACTTTTTTATCCATGGATCTCAACTATTTCAAAAATCTTAACCATCTAATCAGATTATGTGAATATAAACTCCCAATAAGTAAACAATTTTTGCATCACATATCACATACAGTGAGAGCGAAGAGTACATAGCACATAAATATTGTAGCTCAGTTGATGGGTGGTAATTCATTAAAGCATGCTAACTCCTACACTCCTAGGCATTTGCCCATGCCCAGAGCGTCTAGAGGCTTAATTCTGTTCCTAGTTCTTCTACAAATTCTGCCATTTAACTTCAGGCAGGTTACTTCATCTTCTTGGCTCACTTTATCATTATCTGAGTCCCCAGGGCTTTACCTATCATATCTCTTTAGATTGCAAATACATCAGGGCAGAGGTGGGGTTAAGACTGTAGACTGTTTTTTTAAAGACAGCACAATGCGCCTACATCTATTTGGAGCTTTTATTACATAAACTATAAGTTCATTTTTTTCCTCTTTCACTAAGACAAGGGACAGAAAGATTAAGAGAAAATGAACCCTAGCAGTAATCCTAGCAGTAAAATCCACTCCTGACTTTCAGTTTTATGTGCCGTCCTGTCATTAACATGTCCTGAAGCCTCGGCTTCATCCTGTTGTTTTCCATCTCTAGAGGGACTTTGATATGCTTGAGGGTAGACTTGATCACAACCAAAGAAAAATTGTCCAGTGGGTTATTTATGATTGTTTTTTGAATCATTGTTGTCTAGAGTTTAATACTAACTTCCATGCTAAAGCATGGAAATCAAAGTAATAAATCCATACTGATTTAGACTCTCCTTCTTTGCCCAACATTGTTTTCTCCATTCAGGAAGCCAAGCTAGGAAGGGCACTGAGGTATTTACACTTCCTACCAGCCAGGCAGATCACCCTCAGTATCACAGTAATATGGCAACACTGGGAAAAATGCTCTCTCTTGCTGTCTTCTTCCATGAAGCAAAACAAAAATTGTATGTGCATTCACAGGTGCCAACAAGATTTTCCTGTAGTTTCATAGAATACAGCCAGAAGGGAACAGTGTGACTTTTTTGTATAATACAGCATGCAGAATTAATTACTGTACAAGCTGGAGCATATCTGTTACAAACACAACCAATTCTGATGAAAAAATTGCCACAGTTAGGAAATTCAGCACCACTGTTAGTAAACTGTCTCAATAGCTAGTTACCTTTGCTTAAAACTTATACCCCTAAATGATAAAATGGTAAATTTAAAAAGAAACAAAGACTGCTATCTACATGATTAACATGTTAAAGCAGGCCAGTGCTGAGACCTAAAATGCTGGAAGATGTTTCTTTTTATTTGCTGAAGTTCTGTCTTAAGGGAAACTGTAAAAATATTGGAAATACCTATTTATTGTGGGAAAGCGCAATGCAATAACGTAAGAAAGCTTCTTGGTAATGGTAACAGTTAAAACGTTAGTACAAAGTAATGAACAAGTTAAATTTATGTTCCATTTCTAGAGACCATACTCAAAGACACCTTTCCAGAATGTGAAGACCGCAAAGGGGCCATGATGAGACTTCCTGGAATAGGAGGGGCAAGGTCTCATAGCCTGAGGCGAGAGCCCCCACTGTAGCAGGGGAGAAGTCTGAGGAGGAAGGAGCTGCAGAGAGGAGCTGTTATGGACTGACCACAACCCCTCATTCCCCATCCCCTTGCGCTGCTCAGTGTTGGGAGTAGAGGAGGTGGGAGTGAAGAGTGAAGTTGGGCCTGGGAAGATGGGGTAAGGTGTTGGTTTAATTTTTTCTTTTCTCTCACTACCCAAATCTAGGCTAACTGGCAATAAACTAAATTCATCTTCCCCAATTCAAGCCTGTTTTACCCATGACAGTAATGTCTTTATCTCAACCCATGACCTTTTTAATCCTATTTCCCCCCTTGTCCTGTTAAGGCAGGGTAGTTAGTCAGCAGCTGGATGCTGCATTTGGCCAGGGTTAGTTAACCCATCACAACACGCCACAGCACCGGAGGATAGCAGAGCTTTAGGGAGACTTTTGACATGGAAATAAGGTAACGTTACAAAGGTAGGAAATAGCAAGGCAGTAATTGCTTGTGAACCTGCTTATGTGTGGCAGATTGACTCTGGCCAGCAGCTAAGCACCACACAGCCACACGTTCACTCCCCTTCCACCTCCAGTGGGGTGGGACAGAGACTAGGAAAAGCAAAACCAGGAAATTCATGGATTGAGATGGAGATAGTTTAACAAGTGAAGGAAAGAGGAAGAAAAAAAAAAAACAAACAAGTGATGTAAAGGCAATAATTCACCATCTCCTACAAGTAGGCCAATGCCCGCCCAGTCTCTGAGCAATGTCTACCTCCCCAAAGAAACCCTCCTCTCTGTCTTTATTGCACATTACACTGACCGGAGTATCGCTTTGATCAGTTTGGGCCAGGTATCCTGGCTATGCCCACCCCATCCCCCCCACCCCCAATGTCTTGACCAGCCTCAGCTACTCTTTGGGGGAAGAGTGGGAAAAGAGAAAGCTCTGATGTTGTGCAAGCACTGCTGAGCAATAGCCAAAATACTTGTGTGTTATCAACATTGTTTTAATCACAAATCTGAAACATGGCACCATTTGGGCTGCTGTGAAGAAAATTAATGCCAGCCCAGCCCAGCCCAGCCCCGGAATATTACAGCAATCTTCATATTGAACAATTCATCAGAGGTGAAGATACAATGTTTAAGGAAGTAAAAATGAACCCTTTTAGATTTGTACTCACCAGAGTGGTCACCTGTGAGGTCACGAAGAACTGGGAAGAGAGTAGTTACCTATGCTGGGACAGGACAAGAGACAAAGCACAAAGATTTTGATGCTGTTCGTTCCTATGTTCTGCAGAGAAATAGATTCCTCCATATGAATGGAGAAATGCTGATATCAAGAAAGTATCATGAAACTGCTATTGTAACCTTTTCCACAGAGGGTCAGACAGACACTGTGGAGCTGCAGCAGAGCTTTTGCCTCTCCCTTCATTAAATCCCTGCCCTGCAGACAATATAATTCCACTAGATAGCCCAAACTGACTGATTTCTGTACCTCAGCCTTTCGCAGTCTTCCATCTCTGCACTCTTACTTCCAAATGCACCCAAAGACTTCCGTTAGCTAGCCACCTGTGGAACGGGTCACCTGGGAAAGTACAGCATGTGATACAAGGCTATAGGGACACCTCGACAGTAATAGCACCTAATCATATTTGTATAATTTGGTCATATGTTCATTCTGATTTTCAGCATTGGCATTGTGGAAGTGGTATGACACTCATCACGACTGCAGATACATGTGAAATCAATTATAAAGAAATAATTTTACACAAATATTCAGAACTGTAATGTTCTTGGCCTAGATTAATATGCATGCAAACAAGGCAGTAAAATACCCCTCAAGACAACATAGATATTGTTTGCTATTTTATTAAATTCCATTAAATCTGGTTCTTAGGTTGCAATAATGTACAGATGGGATATATAATGCTACTTAATGCAAGCGGGCTGTACAGTAGTGAAGCTAGTTGTGGTAGTGGCTAGGTTTCACAGTACGCCACAAGCATATTCACACTGCAAGGTCTGTTATTGTCAAAGGAAGGGGATGAGAAAAAAAACCCACAAATTTGTCATCTTAAACATGCAGAAGAACAGAGGTACATTGACCAAGAAGAAGCTAGCAAGAAAATCGAAAACAGGACAGTGATGGGAACAGGGAAACAAGAGTTGGAGATACGTGACAGGTAGATGATCCCCGAGCATGTAATCCCCATGCATCCCCTTCAGAAACATCTCCTTCCTTAGTGCAATTGCTGTTTTGAATAAACAGGCTGGGGGAAGAGAACCGCTCAGAAAAACTCCTAGCTGGGTTGTATACCTTGTTGCCCAATCCATCTGAAGAGAGCACACAGCATGTGTAGTTTAATTGTTTTCTATTTCTGGCTCAGAATAAAAGAAGGGGGAGAAAGCTGGGTCAGTGTGGGTGCTTCCATCCCCTTCCACCAAGGTCGCCACTGCCCAACCCAGATTTCTGTGTTGTGAGGCACAGTTTGATTCAGGCTCTCAAACAAAAGCTCCACCTTTTCAGAGCTGTACTGTGTTTTACCCATGGCAGCTGGAGAATGGCACCCCGGAACAAAATCCTGCCCAGCTGCTGAAAGGGCAAAGGTAGGTGACACAAGCTCTGCCACAAGAGCCATATCTCTCCTTGATTACTTTTAAGCTGATTTCAGCTTCTTGCTTTTGACCGTGCTTCGCAGCTGAGGTTTGAACATCTTCCCCAGCTTCTTTAGTGATAGTTTTATAGCTATCCCTTTTCTGATACTGCTTTAAGAACATTACCTCAGCAAAGGACGTCAGGACTGCGCCAGGTAGGTGGAGGAAAGGTGGACATGAGTGGACACATACTGTCCTACAACATGGTGATTTTGGCTGCAGGAGAATGACTCGAGTTTTGCTGCAGCCAAACATTTGAACAAGGAGATGACATAGAGCAGCCTGGCAGAAAAACAATTGAGGCACATTGACAAATTGATCAGTTAGTCCTAGCAGGATGCAAAGCACTGTGGGATACACATTGAAAGCTGGTCAATTTAATGTGAGGTAGAGATGTGTCCAAGTGAGTGCTAGGCCCCATTAACTTAATATGCTGTTAAGTTCACACCCTTTGCACTAAAATATAAGAAACACATTATCTGGCCAGTTAATTCACATAAAGAGCTGCAGCAAGTAGAAGCAAATATTTTCAACACAAATAAATTAAGTTTGGTGTGGATTAACCCCTGATCCCCACTGAGATATTTATTTACATGTACCTGTTGTCCAAAACTGATGAGCTCATTTGAAATAGATGGAAAAGTATATTACTAGTCCCTTTTTTTCTGACTACTGCACTTTCAAATTGCGTTAAACATAATAATTAGATTGCAAATTGGCATCAATGGAAAAATGCAGTGAGACTGACTTTTTATGATGTTTTTCCCAGATATTTTTTCCTTTCTTCTTCTTTACAATCAGTTTCTAAGATAATTGTGCCTCCCTTCACTGAAAATGATGACTGTACTTACGTATTGCCCTGTAGAAAGTGAAACTCCATGCCTCAGTGAATTCTATCATCATTTCACCCCCTAATGAGAGAGATTGTTTGCAGGCAGATGAAATTAAATTGTAAGCTCTATTGACTTCAACAACAGGTGCCATTTGTGCAAACCCAAAGGGAACCATTGAATTGTCAAAAAGATTTAACTCTTCCTGACACAGTGGCATCAGATAGCATCTTCTTGGTACCTGCACCTCACATGGTTCCAGCACCCACAATATATGATCTCGTCTATAATATCGCTGGCAAAATGACTAGAAAGAGCTGGATTAACTGTGAATGAAACAGCTACACTTTCTGATTGCTGGGTTGTATCAGGTCTGCATAAAGTAAAACAAGGAAGGAAGAGAGAAATTAAGCTGGAAAAAAATGAATCTGGAAAACAGTAAGGATTTCAGAAACTTTCCAGTTTTTTTAAAAAATCCTCCATGGTTAAAACAAACTCTACACTGTACTTGGCAAATTTTAGTAGGAAGAATTTCATTTACAAATGTTCCACACTTCCCCCATAGCCCCGGGCTGTGAAAGGTTGCCAATTACTTGATCTGCATTTGCAATTAAATTGAGATGATCACTGATAAGCTGTGCAAAAGAAATCCATGCAGAAGCAGGGGCTTTGCCTTTTTTGAACAAGTATGGCACAGTTGTGATCTGACAGATTAAATTAGTATTAACTCCATGGCTGGCTTTTGTGCAAGTGTAAAACATTGGCATTCTTAGTTCCAAACAGAGAGAATGCCCAAATCCCAGTGCTGAACAAAATAAGAGCTGGTGCTCTTTGAGTTACTTCCTTAATGCTGTTTCTTTCCCTGGCACATGAATTCTGTTCTTGTCAGATAGAGAGTCAATCACTGCTATCTAGCAAGAGAATCCTCTGTTTCTGGATATAATTTGATATTTCAATGATGTGAAGAACAATTAAATACTTAAGCATTACATAACTTCAAAAGTCTCTTTTGAGATGAAAAATATGCAAATTATAATGTCTAATATGGTTATGGTAAAATTCTTTAATTTTGACTTGAAAGCAAAGAGATTTCAAGACAGCATGATATATTTGATCCAATGAAATAATCAAACCAACTTTGTATCTCTTTGGTGGCAATTTATCTTCTCTGCCTGAAGCAGAAAGATATTCCTGCTGCAATAATGGATTTATGTAGTTTCTCCCATATCAGTTTCTTTCAGTTTAAGTATTCAAAAATGTGAAGTCCTTTAGTGGGTAATAGCTTCGGGCATGTAACAGATAGGAGACTTCCAGGAGATGAAGGTTAGAACATTCCCTTGTTGAATACGGTTACAGGGCTACAAGTCAGCGCTCTTGCTCTGCTAACAGGCCCTCACATTCACTCCCTTATTATACCGATGGAAAAAGGGAAAGAAAGGCTCAGGAAACTAATGGCCTGCAATTGTGGAAGCAGCATAGAATGCCAGTTTAAATAGTCAGCCAGCAGGATCCCAGCTCTAACAACCGCCGTCCCCGGTTTGCAGCAGCAAAAAAATCTGTACGTGAACAGCAGCCGTATCTGTGCGAGTTCCTTGCCGGGGTCCTCGCCACCGTGCACATCACAAGCGCTGCCTTTTGCCTTCTGGGCACAGTCACCACCACCTAAAGACAGGGAATAGCAAGTAAGTCCTGCAAGCACCTGGTGAGATAATGCCTGTTTTATTCCGGTAAGAAGTAAAATATGCTGATAACATCGTTGACATTTAATGATGTTGCTTTCATTTTGAACACATCATTGAACAGATATTGAATCCATTCATTTTGGTAATAGACTCAGAGCTGCCGAGCTTCTGTTTTAAAAAATAAATAAATAAATAAATAAATACATTACAAAAGCCAGACACTTTTCTGCATGGGGTGGAGGGTGCGAACAGTCATAACCCCCCATATTATATGTATAAGCATTTCATGAGTTTTCCTTTTCTGTGTGCATCTGCATACGTCTCTTTGAAAAACTAATTTCATTTTCCTATCCTTGTTTGCAGCTTTTCCAATTTTGAGATCAAGCCGCATATTATTCTTTGTCAGACTGTCTATTCCAAAAAAAAAGGTAAAACTTAAATATATTACCCATGTTCTCCAGTTTGGCTGGAGAAGGTTTGGTTTAGATATTATTTTTCAGACAAAATTGTAGCATTTTTTCTTATCACACCCATTACATTTTGTAATTATATTTCTCCAGCTTGTAACAAAAAGGGAAGGTTGAAATTAAATCAAATTATTTGTAAAAACTGCATGGAAATTTTCAGGTTGTGTTATGGCTTTTTGATAAGTGGCAGAGCACTGCCATTACGTTTGCCACATTAATTTCCCCAATTCAATTATTTGTGCTTTTATAGAAAGTAACTCAATTAACAGTATTTGGGCAAAACTAGCCTTGACACATTCAAAGCTGAGGATCACTGTGATATTAAACAAGCCAAAACGTATACAAAAATCCAAGTCCGGATTTTCCTCTGATAGGTGGATATTTTTGGCCAGTGTGTCTCCACCTGTTTTTGTGATGTGGCACCACATTTATACCACAGCAATTGACAAGAAAATCTGGTCTTGTGCTAAGATTTAGACATGTTTGCAAAAAAAGAAGTTTGATATATTGAAAATTACTGTTTAGACATGAAAGTAATTACAGATGCCGAACTCATCATATGTTTAGTCAATTTACAAAAACGCACAACTTATTTAAAAACCTGAGTCCCTTTTCATACATAAACGGCACAAACAATTAAAATAAGCTCAGGCCCATATGCTTTTGAAGCATGTCCAGAGAGTTACTGTCTCCAGCTCATGTAGAATCACATGTAAACTGTGCACCCATGTTACTTAATGAATATATATTGTACCCGTTAGAGACATCATCCTGAACTCTGCTTACAATTTAATTAGATTCAAAACACCCACCAACATTTTCTCAGTCTTATCCTGCTAATCAGCTTCAGAGCCCAAAATTAGGTTGGTGTTCCGTGGTGTGTTTCATTGCTCCGGAGAGCTCAGACTTAGCAGAGAAATAGGAATGAGACACACTGGAATAGACAGTACATCATATTGCTCAACAATCTTTAGAAATATGCAAACTGCACAGGGGGACAGACATTTTAGGTATTATTTTTTTTTAAATTGGACATAACAGGAACTCCATGTGTCTTCCTATAGAAATATGGCTCTGTATGGAAGAAAAAGAGATTGTTCCCGCTCCTTCTGTGGCTGTGACCACTTGCAATTTGTTCTGATATTTATCTGTGTAGCTACTGGTTTCCTTCGTATTTCCTGTCAACATCCAACTTCTTTTCTGTCTTATTACATTTCCCTTTGCTGAACTTGCTGCCCCTGTGGATAACTACATGTTCTCTCATAAAAAAGCTATAATGAAATCACAAAAAGTGTATTGCCCTACTAGGCTTTTGCCAAATTCTGCCTGTGTCTTTCATTTTTTTTGAGTAAGCAATAAGATGCAGAAACAGCACTGTGGATGGTCCAACAGTTTTTCCCTTGATCATAGGGTAAAACTGTTTCAGCAGGAAGGTAATAAGCTGTTAACGAAGAGGTTTGAAGCAAAGCATGCTCATAAAATGAATAAAAGGAGTCTATTGAGTGATATAGATGAAAAGGTGGGTAGAGGTCAACCATGTAATAGCACCAGGTCAGCTATTTTTTGTCCCCTAAGTTGGTTGTGACTCCATTTAGCTTCACATAGTAAGAGAAAGGGACACACTGCTGTGATTTGCTATAGCAAATCCACAAAAAGAAGACACTCTGCAGTCATCACTCTGCCTCCATTCTCAGGTCTGAACAATCTGAGCTGTGGGGCAGTAAGGAATGAAGTCCTACACCCTTTTAAGACAGAGAGGTTGGAGAATATTCCTGATTTGTTTTACATACAGGCAACTAGCCTGCTCCCTGCTGCTGGTTCTACCAGTGGAACCCACAAGAGAGTATTTCTACAGCCTTCTTTTTCTTCTAAAGAAACTTTAGCGTACAACAATGGACAAAATAATCTAACTTAAAGTCATTAGCTAAACACCAATGTGGATGTTTATATATGCAAATTTCTCTCATTAAGTCCCACAAGAATGATTTAGGTGATTTAAGATTTGCCTACCCACATATTTTAAGAAGCTCGAGGGCAAAGCAGCACCTACTGGTTGCACTTTTGGATTTAGACAACCAATGTGTCAGGTAACTGCTCAAACCCTTTATGATCTTTCTTGCCTATAGTCTTTCCGTCTTTCAGTTTCATAACCTACACAATGGAAAAATGGGTTCCTACACCAATTTTCTAAGAGAATAGATGGATTAGAGATTAAAAAATGCTCAGGTAATCCATCAGCACATGAATATCATTGAGACGTCAGAAACAATGGTAAATTCCTTGACCAATGAGATTTTTCATAAATCTCAACTACAAGTCACTTTACAGCCTTTCCCAGCACCTGAAGCCAGCAGCTTGCGAGTTGTAGGTATAGAATGTTGCTGTAAGTTCCATATGAGTTTTGATTTGGGGCTAGTGAATTATATCTCTAATTGAACTGTTCTTTCCATGTTACCCCCTTTTTCACCGACCACCATGACTAGCAAGCAAGAATCTCGTAAAATTAACGTGGGCAACATGTGAACATCACGTTGATTTCTCTTTCCACATTTCCACCCATTCTAGTTGCAGAGTTCCTGTTCTGAATCACAGGTAACGCTCAAAAGTAAAAGGATGGCTGACTCCTTAAAGAAAGCACAGGTCATGTTACAATGTAGTGGTAATAGCATGTTTCATGACACCTGGCTTACAAGAGGGAGAAGACCTTTCTAATGGCCCGGTAGAAATAGAAGGTATTGTCTTAGTACACCAGCTGTAGTTCAAGCAATACAATCCCTTTGGGTGCATAGAAAAGAGTGAAATATCTTGTAAATGTGATTAATTTCAGGCAGTTCAGGTAGCTTTTTCAGTCAAATTCAGTCTGACAAAGAAAGATAAAACCTGCTTTTTTTTTCTTAGTCATTACATGAAAGGACTAGTACAATAACAATGAATTTCATGTCTAAACTGAACCATTTGCTCAGCATGCTACCCTTCAATATTCCTAGGTGGCTTCTTTAAAGAACTGACATACTATTCATGGATTTTCTGAGATGGGGCGAATAAGCTAGACTTTCTTTAAATAAGCTATGGGATCCTGTAGTTTCTTTCTTAGAGGATTTAACCTACCTAACTCATTATACACAGATAAATATACTCCTTCCCATTCATTGAACTGAATCATACACTGTGGCACTACATGAACTTTAATGATGTGGTTTTATCAAAGCCACAAAACATTCAGCATTCAGACTTTTTGGAATATCTCATAACTTCATGTCCATGTACAAAAAAGATAACACCAGATCTTTTTGCCCATGTCTCTGTTGACAAGCTGCCAGCATTATGGAAAGAAATACTTCTGATTTCATGAAACATTCTTTATGATAAATCCTGTTCTGTAAACCCATGAATCTTTTTCCTGACATGAATAGAAGGCAGAGGTGGATAGGTTAACAAACTCGTAGACGTATTGCGCAATGGCACAGTTAAATCTTTCAAGCACAAATTTTACTCATCATGGATGCTATAGCTAGTATGCTATTTCTCCAAACAAAGAGATGCAATTGATCTGTCTTGGAAAAAAGAGTAAAATCCTGTTCAATTCCACAACAAAGTATACTTTGTAGTTATGTTTAATTATAATGGGACAGATCCAGAGCCCATGGAAATCAATGAAACTATTTCAACGCACTTTCGATCAAGTCCATAAATCAAATTGCTTTGTGAATCACTGTATCAAAGCAATTCAATACAAATCGCTTCAGAGGATTTACTGACATTCCAGAGCGGGAATGTTGGAATTTCACAGAAAATAAAGAAAAACTCTGACATGTAATTTGGACTCTTGCAGAGTGTCCCATTTAGAATGCAAGAGAAAAAAAAAATATGCTTGATATTGTTGCAGGGATTAATTATCTTGGCATTCCTTTTAAGTAACACAGCTTCCCACTACCAGGAGCCATTGGCAAGAAGGGTACGTTTGTTTTCTTAAGAGCCATACCGGCTGCTGGATTGATAGCTCAGACAAAACCACATCAGTCCTATGTGGGGAGCCTAGCTAAAATCTTCTGTGCTTACAGACACTTTGGAATGTAGGTGGATGGCAAGTTGCTACTACTTAGTTAGGGTTCCAGGACCTGCGTTCTGGGTACTGAACCAAATGGCAGTTCACCCTGGCAGATCTCAGGTGTAAAGGCCCTCTTTTGCTTTTCACGTTTCATTGTTCCTGTTTGCATCACAGAGCAAAGCCTCCTAGCAATAAATCAACCTTGATGACAGAATGAACTTAGAAATGGACAGACCTAAAGCCAGAATGTGGCATCTTCTGCTTGCCAATACTTCATAATCTCCCTGAAGACTGAGTATGGAGGACAGAGAGAGGAGAGACATCTAGGTGTCAGTACACTATGAGTTCTTTTCTCTACCAACTTTGACAAAGCATGTAACTTCTCTACCTATTCCAACACAAGATTTACCCTCAACTCTCTGCCTACAGAATAGATCTGCCTAAGAGAAATTCAAATCTATAATATTTCTTTTTTCATTTGCATGCATATTCTATTTATGCATACCTATTCCAGGAAACAGATGCTCAAAAATCAACAAAACCAGTCTTTTTTTTCCATTTTCTTAAGTTTTATCCCCTCTGCATCTGGGTATTCTATTGTATAGTCCCTTCATACCAGGTCTCTTGGTTCTGTACAACACCTCTGAGCCCCAGAAAGAAGCTAGGATGGAAGCCTTTCCTCCTTTTTGGTTGTATTTGCTGCTTAGGTTTTTTGTTATCTGTATGGCTCCTATCATATTAGCTGGCTATGCTACAGATACTGGTTTCCACACTGTAGCATGTCAGTGAGCAGTGACACAGGACAAGGAAACGTGTGTTCCCTTTTTTTCGCATTGCTACCCAGACACATTCAGGAATCCCAATTGATTTGCTTGATCTTCCCCATTCCTGTTTCATGTATGAATTATCAGGCAAAAAGTGAGTGACCTCCCTGCCTGAAGCCAATACATGGCAGATATTCATTTGGGCTAGGGCAAGAAACAGACTGGAAAGCAAAGGGTAGTCATATAAAATCAGATACACAAAAAGAAAAAAAAAATCTCAGTGCCAGATTTATGCATGAAACCAGCTGAAAGAAGGACAACCTGCTATTATTGCATGCTTACTTTTTTAACACTTCAAGCTCAACAGGAAGGGCTTCTTCAAGTATATTGGAGGCAAAAGGAAGACTAGAGAAGTTGTGGGCCCGCTGTTGAATGAGACAGGAGCCATGGTGACGAAGGACGCAGAGAAGGTGGAGTTATTGAATGCCTTCTTTGCGTCAGTCTTTACTACCAGGCCGAGCCCCCAGGAGTCCCAGGCCTTGGAGAAAGTAACGGGGCAAGAGGAAGACTTTCCCTGGGTTGAGGAGGATCAAGTGAGGGAGCAGTTAGGTCAATTAGATATTCACAAGTCTATGGACCCTGATGGGATGCACCCGAGAGTGCTAAGGGAGCTGGCGGAAGTCATTGCTGGGCCGCTCTCCACCATCTTTGAAAGGTCCTGGAGAACAGGCGAGGTGCCTGAAGATTGGAGGAAAGCCAATGTCACTCCAGTCTTCAAAAAGGGCAAGAAGGAGGACCCAGGGAAC
>VYZM01022905.1:0-18825 GCA_013398915.1 Dromas ardeola
ATGATTCTATGTTTCTATGAAGCTGATTCATGACACCATGTAGCTGATCCTCGTACCTTTTTACTATGGTCTCTAAAGTAACATAAATATGCATGAGTGCAACACTCACAAACATGAAGCCATGTACTCAAATTGTAATAATCCTTCAAAGCACTGTAAAAGTCAAGAGCGTGGCTATCTTCTAGAGTGCGCCCTTTGCATTAGAGGTGTCAGGCGTTGCAGGCAGAGAGCAGTTACGAATGCAGGTTCTACAGAGGTGAAGAAATATGGGCAGAGCAACAGGAACTGAACAAGAATTGAAAATTCATGCATACTGCTATTTAATTAAGACTCTCTAGAGGTAAAAAATGTACTGAAAATGCTCTGTAAAACAAATATATATGAAAGAAAGTTGTTTTAGCCTTAATATGAAGGCAATGTGGATGGGATGTCATACCACCTTTTCTTCTGAAGGCAAAGATGACAGAGGGCAGTTCAAGGCACGCAGAAAGATATTTAGCAGTGTCACCATAGGAACCATTTTGCAGAAGTGTGTAGGAGCAAAAGTGCCTGAGTGATGGAAGCATTTAGTGGAAAAAAAAAAAAAACAAAAACAAAACAAAAAAAAAAAAAAAAAACAAAACAAAACAAAACCAAACCAAAAAAAACAGTAACAAAAACTTGAAATGTAAAATCAGCTACAAAGTACTGTGACTGGAAGACAGCTGAATCTGTGTGGTGCCTGATACACGGGTAAATCAAGATTAGAATGAAAGCCCGGTTCAATTCAATGCAAAGACGCTGCAGATGCAGAGTGAAATATGCAGTCATCACAGAAGGAATTTTTAAAGCCATACAGAGGACCACACAATGAGAAAAATATGTATCTTCCACACATGGTGAAACCAACTGGCACTGGAAGCAAGCTGTGTTTCCATGGAAACATCAAAACAAAAGTTATGTGACTTTCAATCAGCAGTATTTTCTGAGACAGCATTAGGACCTATATTAAAAGCTTGATCTTAGTATTATGTACATTTTATGTAAAACAGAGTAATTGCTCTGAAATGAGCAGAGTCATTCTGGTAAAAAATCACCATAAAATCAAAAATTGCTCTTCGGATTGTAAATATGGAATTAGTTTTATTCACAAAGATTTATTTTCATTATTATTTGGTTTTGAAAATTAGTCTATTCTAATTCTTAAATTCTGTGGATAAGTATATCACAAATCCAGACTGGGATTTTCAGCACATATATTCAGCATGTCAAACCAAATCTTTTTGGTTTTGAGCTACCCTGAATTTCACAAACTTAAAATGTCAGGGCAAAATATTTAAGCTAAATCCTGTTAATAAAAAAACTTATGCATGGAATACAGCTTTTTAAGAACACAGTGGTAGCAGCCAAAGAAACAACATAATCAGTCACACACTTAAAGCATCTAGAAAGGCAAACCCATGCAGTGAACCTCAGCTTCCGTATATGTCATCTCAAAGCTTTGAGCTTTCAACAGGCTTAAAGGGTTGTGATATAAAAACAGTATAGGCTAAGCTATGATTAAACAGAAGAGGAGAAAAAACCCGACCATCCCCATTGGTCTCATATGTCATCTGACAGTCTTTTACATTAATGAAATCTTCTTCTGCCTAGGGCATGGCAATTGCTATTTCATGTCTAATAAGAGAGATCCCTAACCATCAGGACCTAGATTACTGTGGTTTAGGAGTACCTTCAACACTTTCTGCACAACAATAAATGCACGCAAGCTAACAAAAAATACATTTAAACAGGAAATTAAAGAATGCCTTCAACCATCAGGGGAGTAAAGTATTGGGAAAGTCTTACAAACAGGAGAACTGGTGGCAAAATAAAAATCTAACCGATTTAAAATGGCACTTGATAATTTTATGAAAAAGTTGTCTGCAATCACAAGAAATCGGACCCTTTAGGGTCTTAAAAATATGCACTGTTACTGGGATTATGGTGAAAAACAGTCAACACAAAATGAAAAAATCTTTTTAGCAAAGTCAGAAGTACTGAAGAAACAGAATTGTTACAGAGGATGAAATGGAAAATGAAAATACCTAAAACATTGAAGAAGGAGTAAATTACATATTGGTGTAATAGGCAGACTTAATAAAGGTATTAAAATAGTTTAATATAGCCAAAAGGATGAAGAAATGAAATTAATATAGTGCTACTATATTATGTGTGTTACTTACCTCATAGCTGTGAGCAACTAATTTACTCTTTCCAAATTACTTCTTTGTTAAGTACAAATGGGACTAATGCCTATTTTACTAGGCAGAGATAATCTGAAAAGTAGCTAACATCTCTCATGTGTCCCATCAGTCCCTAATTTGCTACAGAGAGACAGACTCAAAACCAAAACTCCAGATTTGAAAAGGAAGTATTATTAGTTCTGAGTTTTTATAAAAGCTGTTTTTTCCTCTTAAAAAGAGAAATACAGTGACATTACAAAAACATTAAATGCAATTTAAGTCATAAAGATTTCCATGGAAAAGGCACTGAGTGTTTTACCTCCTGGAAAGAAGAGAGGGAAAACGCTTAGTACATCAACTGACAGTACTAAGAGCAAGGTAGTACCCTGAAACTGTGAAGGGATGAGCAGGAAAAATGAGACATTTTTAAAATGTTGCCAGGCTTTAGAGTTCCTGAGGTGAGAGCATGAGGGAGTCATACCCTTCTGAAAACTGATTCAAATGCAGGTACATGCGTGGTAAAATGAGATCAGAATGGGTGCCTTTAGCAGAGTAGCACCACTCTCATGGGCATCCCCAATGAGAACCACTTCAATCAGCACCTCAGAATGACACTTCCTGATACCACTAATCAAGAAACAGCTTGCATTGCTAGTATTTATGAATTTGGGTGTAAGAATGGAAATTCTGAAAAACAAAGTCCATGGATGATACCTTCCTTGGTTCTAGTAGAGATGTGGTTTCATCCATCAAGTTTATTATTTTTAAGGCTTTAGTGCGCCTAGGAAACTAAGTAATTAGACTGGTATTTTGTTGTGCTATAAAACAGAGAAAAAAGATGATTCTGCCTCAAATAATATAAAGTCCATATTAAGTTTCTTTTTTCCCTCTGTCAAATATGAAGGTCAGACTTTTATATTAAATTCCATTTGTTCCTTTGTACTCTGTCTGAAATGGATCATGCTCCATTCAGTCATTAATTATTATTCACAAATATTCTTTATTTCATTAAAGCAATCCAGCTTGAACAAAGAATTAAAGGAGAGACTTCGGTTCCAGCACTTCAGACTTACCCTGGTAATAGCTATAAGCAGAACTTGGTTTTGTGCCTCTAAGACTCAACTTCACTGTGAGAACAATACAAGCTCACCTGAGGAAGAGGTGATAGGAGCTATATCTCAGCAGGTCCCTTCCCATAAAGCCTGGAAGGAGCTGGAATTAGCTCACACCCCTTGCATCCTCAACTCAAACTGAAAGCTAAGCTACCTTAATCCATGAGCAAAAAGTTATTTCTGTTTCCTCACCCTCGTCATCCCCATCAAATGATATGGTATTTTAAGAAAATTGCAAGATCCAGACAAGCTAAGCATGGGTTAAGATAACAGTTTTGTACTGCAGAAATGGTACATCTAAACTGGGTAAATCTAGACAGTGGATTAGGAACTAAATTGTGAAAAGGGACAAAAAAAGATGCACATATGTGTCTGCCACTCCACATAGTCAGTGCCTCACCCTAGAGCAAGCACACAGAGTAACACACTGCTACGCTGGCCGTGATTTCAGATGCCATTTCTGGTTTTAAAGGCTTGCTCCTGCAGACAAACCCGCAAATGAAAAATGTTTTTTTATTGGAAGGGCTTTCTATTGTCCCAGCGGATGGATTCAGTTTAAGGTCTTTGTTGACTGGATCTGAGAACAAACTATAAATGTTTTCGGCTGTAGAAATGATATCAGGGCTGCTGGCTTGGCCTAATGTCAACGCATAGCATGCTTATCATGTGATGCTGTATTTAGCCAACAAATTCATATCAAAACAAAGAAAACATTTTGTTCTTATTGGATATCTGAAATAGCCAAACACATAAACTTGCTCGAACCCCAGTAACATATTTATTACTATAGCTTATCTTCCCTATGAGAGTTCATTAATAAACAAATAATACTTGGACAGTCACATCATAACGGAAAAAACACATACAATGTCAAATGTTATAACTTCACTGCAGTCATCAAATTATATGAGAAAAACTTTGTCCTTTTAAAATTATTTTTATCTGTTTCTTTTTCCCTTCCTACTTACAGCATCAATGAATTTTTTGCTTAAAGAGCCAGTGAAACTTCAAAGAACCTACCACAATGAGGTAGCTTGTGGCAGACCTGTAATATGGATGTAAGGAAGCAGAAAAGAAAATAATTTCACATTCAGAAGCCTCAGCTTTCTCTTTCTGGTTTGTGGTGCACTAGGAGGTGCCTGTAGCCATGTAGACTGAAGTGTCACTGAAATCTCAACAACTCATCACACCTGCTGCCTCACACAACAGCGATCCCCGAGAGGAGCCTGGGTGCTGAGATTCACCCATGAACCCAAAGGGTTAGAGCTCTTTTCTCACCAGTTCTCATTTAGAAGATGGCAGGATTGCCACTCAGATGCATTAAAAGGATTCGGGATTCGCTTTTCCTACAAATAACATTTATTTATATCTTGGTTTAGATTTAAAGAGTCAGAATAGCTCCACTCTCCTTAGTACTGTGCAGTGTCTGATATATTCAGCCTCTTACTGATTTACACATAATTCTATGAAGATTTGGAACACTTCATGTTACAAGCAAATGTAATATATATGACTCAAGAGACTTGCATTTTCAAAAATAACAGAGAAAAAAAATTTAAATCTCTAATTAAAACTATCTAGTAAAAACACGGGGGAAATTTGACAGCCAATAATAACAGCGTTACAAACCAGTCTCATTTGCCAGATAACCATGGAATTTCAAGTGCAATTCTACACTTCAGGTGTGCCTCCTCCAAAGCCTACTGTCCTGAACAAAAATCTAAATAACTGGGAGGTAATAGCTTCATTCATCTAAAGAACACTTTAATGCAGTGTATCTCAAATTGCTTTTAATGTTCTAAATGTATAGGAAATAAATAAGATTTTATTTAGCAACACGGATTCAGAGAAAGGAACTGTTTCATTTGACAGTGACAGGCAAACACTTCAAAAGTGAAATTTTGCAAATGTCTAACAGAACACAGGTACACTACACGCCCTTGCAATGTGAACTCCTAAAATCTATCTTTATTTTTCATTTATCAGTGCTTTTCCTAATACAAGCATATGTAAATAATAATAATAATATAGATGGTCTCACTGTCCAGTGTGTAGTTTGTTCTTGTATTATCAGAATATCTACGGAAGGTGCACTGTGTTGTGATGTACACGTTACGATTACCGAAACAGTATAGTATAAAAAAAATTACAGATATTATGCTTTTCTAACAGTAAACATGGCCACGTGACATATTTTAGATCAATTAAGAGATCATTTTAAAAATATTATATTAATATTATTAATAAATTCAAAAGTATGAAAATTCTGAATTTCCAAATGTCAACAGTGGTATAATCAAAATATGTACTGATTGCTTTATTCATATGTTCCTATTTACTTAGCAGAAATCTTTAAAGTAGAAAATTAAAACCATTCAATGAGAAAGAAAAAAGAAAATCAAGCAACCTGGTACTCTTAAAAGTAAGTACGTCGGTGGATTATCAGCAGCCTTACATTGCATAAGTAAAAAGATATTTCCTCACCTCTTCTTTTCAGACTCCTGTGTAAAGCAGATAAGAAATGCTACCATGTAACTGTTCTTTCTCTCTTAAACAAAATGCAAGATAACAGAAAATCAGACTTTCTGAATTACAATTTGATTTTAGTTTTATAGTAGGGTGCTTCTGTAATTCCAGCAATAGGCTACTTCAAGGAATATATTTTTGTCTGTTTTCATCTTAGCTAAAATCCTGCCTCTTTCATAGTAATTTGCACAAAGCCTGTTACATTTAGTGGAGACGAGACTTCTCTTCCAATGAAGAGCAGCGTTAGTTAAATAACTGTGTAGCACGTTCTTGTGCAAGCGTAGTGTCAAGTACAAGATTCTGTCTGGCTATCTCAGCCTCTTATTTGTCTGTATCAGAACTCATTTTTTTCCTATAGATTTTTGGCTCTTCCCAAATCCCAATGTTTTGCAAAAATATGTCTGTAACAAACACATTCACAGTAAATGGATCCCAGTAACTAGGGCACTCAGGTAAACTTTTCAGGATGTTTCGGATCCCAGTTTAATACAATCCTCTCGCCCAGCCCCCCATCCCTCCTCCAGAAGAGGTTATTTCAAATGTAGATCATTTTCATGAACAAGAACAGAGTTATATTATTAGGTTCTTCTCACAGATCTGCAGTAGCATATTGCCAAATATCCTTTACTGATACATTTCTTCAAAGGGAATAAATCTACAAATTAAACTCATTTCTTAGTCTTACTTCTGCTAAAGGGAAGATAGGTTTACTCAAGTCCTTTATAATCTGCAGTGGGATATCAGTCCTGCTCAGCAGAATGCCTTATTTCTGTTCATTTTCTCTATCTCAAGTGGGAAAGCACCAGGCAGCCTTTAGGTAGATTACTACCTACAAATACAAATGCGTGACGAATTACACAGGGAAAGATCTGTTAAGCTTAAACTCCCAAGGCATTTTTTTTTTTTATGATTCATACAACACTTCTTTGAAAGAAGTAAGCCACATGCTTTTTAATCTATGCACGGATCTGAAATACTCTTTCTTTTTTTATTCCATAACATGCTATCGAATACTGATCATATCTGTACAATTTTCATTTCAGCAGACACAATTAGCAAACACATGCAGATACCCTAAAAATGTTAATAACTCTTCAGCTTCTTAGAAAATGGAATCTGTTTTCCTCTGTGTGTAATCCTTCTGCTTCCCCAGTCATGTGCGAAAGCTCTGTTTGAAGAGCAACCACTAACGCTTGCTATATAATACACTGTAGAAAACAATTAACAGAGGGAAGCATAAGACCATCTCTAATCTGGCAGCTAGCTATTTCTGACGTAAGTTTGCATATTGCATAGCCAGGAAAAGTGTTACAATAAAGTCTCCTTTCAGAAAAGGACCCTAAGTAGGAAAGTACCCATGTGTCTGCTTAAAGAAGGCTCCTGAGTATCCACTACTGTGAAGACTATTCATGGGGGTAAAAAATTGCAGTGGTGTGTCCATTGATTTGGATGACTCACTTCCACAATTGTTTTCAAATACCAGGGCTAACACAGCTAAAGGGTTCAGGCTTCTCAGTGGGTTCACCAAGCAAGGACCTGGAGACCCAGAAGAACCACAACTGTGCTTTGTTCAAGAACCACATTGCACAAGAAAGCCTTGCCCAGAGAGGGGAGGAGGACTCCCCCCGCTCCAAACTAACTATGAAACATAGATAAACTGAAGGTGGTCATGGATAAAGGGATTCAAAGGTGGTCAAACAAAGAGAGAGGAACATGTCCCAGAATATTTTGTTTAAAAATATCCAATAGTCATTAAATAATATCAGAAAGAAAGTCCTGGTCTTGAGAAATTCTTGTGCTTATGTTCCTTGCGTTTCTGCACAACCTTGCTAAAGGCATTAAACTACAAGCCCAGAGGACCTACATCTTATGGGCCTCTTCAGTATGGAGGTAAGCACCAGGAGGGAGCAAGGTGACTGAGGTATAAGTTCTGGTTTCTCTCACAGACAAAATCAGGTAGAAATTAATAGGAATGTAAGGACAGTGGCATTCATTAAAACAAAATAACAGAGTAACAGAGCATATGTTGTAAACTTAATCATAAATGGCTATGTTATATACAGGATCATAGCAAATTGAGCTTAAACTGATAACTGAACATATATCTGTGCTCAACCATGATATATTAGGAGGTTCTTGTATTTTTTCCTACGTGGTACCTATCTGCTTATAATCTGAGCAATCCGATGCAGAGACTATGTAATCCTACAAATCCACATACAGGCGCGAATTATAGGCCCTTTGGGGTAATGCCTAAGTATAAATAATAAAGGCAAATATAAAAGATACCTAGAGACCTTAGCTGAAGGACTGTTTGGGCCTCTCCTACATAACATCATGTCCACCTGCATTCACATTAAGGAATGCACCTTCAGAACACAGTTTCAGATTGAAAACCTTATTTTAGATAATGTTTCCAGCTCATATATTGTCAGAGACTATTGATCAAATCAAATCCTGAAGAATGTCACAAATGATTTAACGGTGTTTCGCTGATGACTTAGAGAAAAGTAATCAGGTATTGGGTCCAAAAGAGGACACAAGCCCACAAACAAACAATATTTTATGTGCTTTTAAAACTTTTTTTTGTTAGGAAGAAACATAGGACTCTGATGGGAAAATGGCACTACAGAGCATCATACGCGTCTGTAACTCTGGATGAGAACCAGCACTGCCTAGCTGCAGCTCAGGCAGCAAGGTGGGATGGTTTGGTAAGAAAGGAATTAGAATATGAAATGCAAGAACAAGTCACCTGGTGTGGCAGCTAAGTGTGATGTTAAGGAAACACAGTAACTCACTGTATCAGTTGTCCCTAGCAGGTACAGCGCCAGGGGCACAAAGCAGCGTGCCTGCAGGGAGGCAGGCATATGGAAAAGGCAACCCTGCCTGCACAAGTGCAGGTTGCCTATTGCATCTGCAGGAGCACAGTGGGGGCTGCAGATCATGGTCTTCTGCGGTGACCATCTCCTGCTTTTGCAGGAACTCCTGCACTCTGAACTCTGTAAATAAAGTAAAAACATCCAGGACTGTCCTCTGGCTTGGTGACCAACAGGCAAGGAATGGTATAGGTCCACATGACTGACCTCCTTCACCCTCCCAGACAGAGCGGTCACATCCAGAATCCCCCTGGGAAACTCTTGACCCTGGTCCAGGAAATGTTTGGGAGATTAATAATTGGTACTAGCCAAAATCATGTCAAGGAGTATCTTACCATTTAAGAGTACAAAAAATTGTTGTGCAGAGCCTCCAAATGTTTCCTGGTCACTTGTCCACACACGGCCTGTGATAATGTGGCACGACCCCTACACTCCAGCTGTGGACTTAGGAATGGGGTTGCAGTGGACCAGATGGGGAGAGCAGACAGCAAGTGAAGAGTCAGGGTCCTGGTTTAGAGAGCTGGCCACGCAGGAGAGGAGAGCATGAAAACGGGTGAGAAAGAGGGCACAGTGTCCCTTCAGGGGACAAGACAGACATGCTGCTGTTTGCTTTGCATATAGTCAGCTCATTTACTGATTGATAGAGTTCATTAATAGCATTATTTTAAAACATATATTTATTCTCCATCACAGCTCTTTCTTTTGAGAGAAGGCAATATTAACTGTTTGCTAATATGACTGATTTGCCTCAATGATGCTCAGCTGCAACAAGGCTGGGACCGGCTGAACTGAACAAAAGCATTTATTTAAGAATTTCAAAAAGCAACAGCACTGCTGCAAGATTTAGGCATGCAGCAGTGGTCCACACTCAGCTGAGATACTGAAGAAGCCTGAGCTCTGAAATGGAGCTGTCAGCTGAGAAATAAGAGCTCACTCAGATCTACAACGTCCCTTCCCCAGCATAATCAGTCTGGAGGCAGCAACATTTCTGTAAGGTCATTAGCTGTTAACCAGCCGCTCATGCTCTGGGGGAATTTCGGATAATTTCCATGCCCCAGGGAGGTCCCTTGGGAGGTTGCTTTCCTGCTGATATTGCATAGGTTGTTGACCCGCTGCTCAGCCGAACAGCCCCTGGCGCCAGCATGGCTCGGGCATCATGTCACAGTAGCAGCACTGACTTCACTTCTCATTCACAGCTGGCCAGGATGGACCAGTTTAGAGGTGGAGCTCATCCACATTTTCCAGCAAAATACCCCCCAGGGTATTTTACAGTTACCTGTGCACCCAATATTTTTCTGTCCAGTCCTGCCAATGCAGACTTCAACACACAGAAGCAATGAGCTAACATGTCCTTCAGAGTTTCACCCAGCAAGACTATTCACATGTGGACACATTCTTTCGATACCAAGAGCTTTTGGTGATTGAGTATTTTGTAGGGGACATTTTTATCTGCAGCACAAAAAGACACAACAAATCAAACTTTCTGCAAGATACCATCATTTCACCTCAGACACCTCACTCAGGTGTTCCTTTCGCCGGCAGATTGCAGGTTAATTCCCTGTATATTTTGATTTTGTAAAATGAGACCTGCATTAAGATAATATTAATAATAATTTTAATACATCTATTTTGATTAAAACATCTGAAGACAAAATCTGGGATCTGCCCTGTTTTCTTAATTAAATCATTTCTTGATCGAGTTCTCCTTGACTTCACACAGAATTTATATCCTTACCCAGTGGTTACTCAGATCAGCATCTGCTGACTTCACTGTAAGATCTGCCAGTGTAAGGATCCTAGGGTTTGGCCTACGAATAGCCACTTGCAGCTGAAAACAAATGCAGAAATAAACACTTGGCGGGGGGTGATCAATCAGTTCTTTCACGTCATAATTTTGTAGAGCTTTGTATTTTGGCATAGGTAGAAAACAATGTGTTAGTCACTTCTTGTTATTAATTCCTTTGTAATTTTGTGGACATTTCCCATAATGAATACTACAATCTCTACTTCTACGGTGACTATAGAAATGAACCTTAAGATGTCAATCAAATTAACACATACAAAAAGATAAAGCTTATACAATTTTTTAAGTCACAGTTTGTTGAATGGTAAATTAATTTTTTAGAGAAAAATTATTTTTCTCTAAAAAAAAATAAAATAATTATTTATGATTGCCTCTCTTCTAAACTAAAAGAAATACAGCGATACAGTATTGACCAAGTTAACGCTTCCTATTTAGAAATAAAAGTCTAATTCCCTGAACACGCCATATGGACAGCTTCTGTTACCAAGAGTTTCATGCTCGAGACATTTGTAGGAGCAGTGACCAAATTTATTTTCTGCATTTAATGTCAAATTAGACTTTAATTTGCTCTCCTTACTCGAGATTAGTCCCCTTCTCCCAGAGACTCTCGAAACTGGGCTGATGATAACTAGTAAGACAAATCAAGAAGTAACATTTTATTTATCTCAAGCAAAGGTAACAGGTTTTGGTCCCACAGTATCAGGATGATGTACTTAATTTAGAATTGTAACTTGATTTATGTTATCAGTTAGGGGTCAGGAGATCCTAACCACATCCGCTGGCACTTCTCTTTGCTTTTATACTCTCGGGCACACCTCACTACAGCAATACTCTCAGAATGAATGCTTTTTTATTGTTACAGTTATTTCACAGAATATTCTACAAAAAAAAAATCTGGAATTTCTAGACAGTGCAAGCAGTGGGCTACTAGGATGGTCCTTCAAGTCCTGCTCGTCTGGTACAGTACCCTGGTGTATTCATCGCATTAAGCGAGCCCATATATGATTATATGACACTATGGGAAAAAACAGAATCAGAGCAAATAAGTCAGTTATTTTTAAATACTGTTTATGGATTTGTCAGTGTTATTCCCATGTCCCCAGAACTCTCTGTGGAGTTCCCCATCACCCAAAATGGCTCCAAAAGCCTTTCAGGACCCTCTGATGCCGCTGAACATAACTAGGAAACCTCTCAGATGTTTCTGCGTTTTTGGCTGACAGAAAATATTCTCAGCTATTTTATCCCCATATTCCCAGGAACAAATGCCAGAAACTGAATGTTCAAGACACAGAACAGAAGTTATGCAATAACTGAATTTGAAGCCTTCCTGAGCAAAGAGGAAATAGACTGAATCAGCAGTCCACTGAGATGAGTGAGAAAATTTGATCCCCTTTTAATGATATGTTCCATGCTTCTTTCACATGAAAATTAAACAACACTGCCTGTCTGCACAGCTCTGACATCGTTGCCATAGTCAGTGCTTTTATAGCATATTTCTCATTTAAAATGAAAAACTAAATATAATTCAATTAAGCTGAAAAATCAAAGTTCTTCGAATATGAAGTACCTCCTTTAATATTTGCCGAGCACTGGTATTTTTCTCCTTGTGTTGCAGTGGAGCTGAAATAAACATAGCCTCTTCTGTTCTTTTCTTGGTAGCTCTCCTTTATTGGCATAACAGAACTCTGGGAAAAGGAGATCTCTTCATTCCTTTTGCCTGACTTTTGCCAGGTGCAATGTCCATGGAGGCAGAAAGTACTTTCACAGGGGGGTCATCCAAAAGCCTGCACTGCAAAGAACTCTGAGACACAGCAAGCACAGCTGAGAATTATCCCCAGGCTCTGCTAATCAATTCAAACATTCCCTCTGCTGGATGCCTTTGAGGTAACAAAGCAGAAAGCACCAAGGGTTTTACAAAAAATTGCAGCAATTCTTTTATATTTAAGTAAAACATTTCAAATATAATTTATTTAGAATTCACTGGGCATTTCCCATGAAAGTTTTACACTAATATAAGAAATCAGTCTGTGCTCTATCATATAAGATCAGTTTTATTACCCCTTCCTAGGCAAAGTCATGCAAATAAGGAGAAGCTACTTGACAAATGAAATCATCCAACACTATTTATGGGGGGAATGATTAAAAGATTAATATAAGCAGCAAAGATCCTTGGCATCAGTGGAAGGAGGGGACATAACTGAGTCCCCTGATTCACACCTCATGCCTATTCTGCCCATGTCTCAGTGTCAATGATCTTCCCTTCTCAAACAGAACCAAAACAGCAGAACATGCCGAGACGTTGCAGAGGAGCCTACTCCCACCACACACAGAATGAAAAAGAAGGTAGCCTGCCCAGTTGTTTTTTTTTAATTTCTCAAGCCACTGAGCATGCCTTTGCTTTTGTTTTGTGACAGGCATATTGGCCTTTCAACAGCCAGAACTGAAGGCCACAGAAATTATCTCAATTTCAACATATTTTCCCATTAAAATACCTGCTTAAGAAATAGATTTATTAATAGATTGCTGGCAAATTTGGGGTCATTTTTCAAATTCTCCCAAACACAGCACAGGCCAAATCTTTTTATGCTCTAAGCTTTTATTTTACGATTTTTCAGAAGCAATTTTCTTTGTAACCTGTCAATGTAAGCCATCTTTTTTAAAACCTTCCATAATATTATCTGTACTGTCTAAAGGAGTATCCCCTAGACCCATATTTTCGTCAGAACAGACATTTTTAAACTTATCAGTTCAGCGTTTGAGGAGGGAAATGCTAGACTGAAGTACTAAGACGTGACATAATCAGGCCCTAACAAATCCAGACACAACAGCAATCCACTAAAGCACTGGAATATTTCTAGGAAAATGCTGTTGGAAAGACATAGCAATTAATAGGTAAAATCCTTATTTATGCAGATCAAACTACATAAGAGTGCCTTCTAGGCACAACACCTTTGGACCTATAGGTAGGGCAAAAAGGATTCAATCTCTAAATGTTCAAAGAAAAAGAAAGGTGATGCGAAAATTAAAAGGAAATATGTTTATATTCCTGATAGAAGTGCATAGACCATGCTCTGCTAGTGGTCCCACAGTAGAACCATTACAAAAAAAGCTGCTGTCCAGTGTGAACAATAAGATCAATTCCAGTCCTTAGAAAGAAAGAAATAGAGAAAGAAGTATCATAAAATACATAAAACTCACATGACAGATAGAAAATACATTAGTCAAAATGTTCAAAATAATGTTTAAATGTGTCCTCGCTTGAGACTGAATTTTAAAATCCTTACTTCTTTCTGAGGTGTCAAAGTACCAAATGTTTATTATTTGTTTGCAATCTGCAAAGAGGAACAAGTTTATTCTGTTTTGAACTAATACAGGAGGAAAATTATGTGTTAGGAATATCTTACATGCCTGTCCTGGCTCTGTGGAAAAAGAACATTTAATTCTCTTTTCCGATACTCATTCTATGTGCTCACTTCTAAAAGCCAAATGTTAGTGACAGGAACAAATTATATAAATATTATTTTATAGGTTAACTCATTTCACTTTCTTTAAACATGATGATATAAGGCAGGTGTTATATACTTTTTAAAAGGAAATGTATCATAGATAGTTTTAGCCGGAGAGAATGTGAATACATACAGTTATAAAAGACATATTCAAAAAAATTATGAATGAGACAAACTACAAAATCTAAGGAATCCTCAAAACAGCACATTACAAAACTCTGGATTATTTTTTCCCTATGATGGGGCAGGCAGAAGAACCTGGGCACATCTCTATGTTCCCTCTAAGCTGTACTTTTGTGATTTATGTAACTCCTACGTCTAACACGTTGATTACTGAGATAACTTCTGTCTTAACATGTGACAAAGGAATATTCCCAGAATAGCGAATCCACAGTTATCCAGCCACTGGTCTGCCTGGCTGGGCTGTATGCTTGAGTGGTGACTCCCTCCTCAGCAGCGCAAAGAATTGCAAAGGAAAGGCTCGTCCTTCCCGAGCAAGTACTCCTGGCTCCTCAACACGCCATTTCACCATTGCAAAACATGTGCTGAAACGATGATTAGAACTGCTGGCATGGATCGCCTGCCTGGCAATAGGTGATCTGCTGTTATTGTGACTGTCAATCACTGCCCTCTGGAGAAAACAGAAGGGTAAATATCGCATATCCTTGGCAAGACTAAAAGGCAGCAAGACATGACCTAGTCAAACTTACTCACGTCACACCATTTTCCACTCTGCATCCATTAAGGTTGCCATTGCTGCTCAAAGATAATAGAAACGCTGCACCTAAGTATTACCAAATCAGCACCTGGCTTTTGCAGGTCACTTTTATAAGTCTTGACTTTTGCAAATCACTATTATCCTACTCTTTTGTACTACTTCTATTTTTTCCTTGTGGGGCAACATGCTAAATAAGCTAGGTGTTACTTCATAGTAGTATTTCTTTTTATTTGAGTCTTATAACCTCCAACATTTACGATGTCTGATTAAGCCACATTCCCAGAATACAAAAAGGGATCAAACACAGGTGCAAATCACAGGCAAAGTAATTTTCTGTCAGCTGTCTATTCTGCCTGGGTTCACAGCCCAGCAAAACACCAGCGAAGTTCCTATTTCATGGAGAATTTCAGAACTTCAGAACTTTGCCTCCAGGGAAATAAGGCATGCAGAATCCAGGACAAGATGCATGCACAGTGAGCATGAGTAAATTAACGTATTTAGAGTCAATCCATGCTGTCAACTACAATATAAACTCAAAAGACTAGATATTTATGAGATAGGAGTGGAAGACCCAAGCCAAGTAGTCAAAAACTGGTCCAAAACTACTAAGCTACACTCAAAACCAAATCGGAAGGGAATCCCATGGTCCTAATCTGAGGTTTCAAGACAAAATTTAAGGTGAAGGAGAAAAGTGGAAAGCTTCCTTTCCACTCCCTGGGCTCTTTGGCTTTTCAGGACCACTCCGCAAGTAACCTGGAGTAACTCAGGCTTGCTCTCAGGCAAGACGCATGCTCCAGGGGCAGGGTTAGCAGAATTTTGGCATTTGCTGGGTAGAAGTGACCTTACAACCGAAAGATGCCAACATAGGTAGTGTCAGGCCTTGCGTTTGCTGCCCCTCAGAGCAGTAAATTTAGTGTTTATGCTCAGAGGCAAATCCATGTGTTGCCACACCCTCTGACTTCCCACCCATGCACTTGTGGGACCTCATGCACAAAGCCCACTCAACCCACAGGGAGACACTCGGGCTTTTCCCCTTCTTTCTAAGGCCACTTTAGCCTCTGCAAAGAGACAGAGGAAAGAAGCCTTAGCTTGACTATGCATTGCCCAGTTGCAAGTGTCAGGACAGGAGGGAGGAAGGTAAACAGTGACTGAATGTTTCTACTTAATTCAACCATCCCAAGAAAAATGGCTTTTTTTTGACATCACATCTATTCAGATTAGAGGACTGTGATGCCATGAAAAGCACAGTCACTCAAGAACTCACATAAGAAAATGAGGAAAAGGATAAAAACGTATTGTGAATAACCAATACTTAATTGTAGTCACTAGAAGAGAGAGGTAGAAAAGAATGCATTCCTGAAAATCAAACCGAGTTATGCCTGAGTATTGTCATTATGTAATGTAAAAATTAATGAAATGTACTTTTTTGTTCCGGTTATGACATAGTATAATTTAGAAACCCATTCAAAAGCTTTCAATCAAATAGAGAAAGATGGACATTTTCATATGCAAGCAGCTTCCTTATCATAAAAAAATTATGGAAATCGTAAGAGGGGAGAGTTCACCATGGAGTCAAATTGTTTTAATAGCCACTTGACTCAACAGAATAATTTCCAAACAGCTTCTTTGGTTTTCAGCTAATGGAAAAGAGAAGGGAGTATTTTATCTTTAGATTGTTACACTTCTTATGTCCTATCACTGAAAATATTTTAAAAATGGCATTTTCATTGGCCTGTCTTAAAGAAGAAATATTAAAAATTCTGGGCCACTTTCACAGCATTATTAAAGTTCTCCAATGCACAACCGCTAGTGAGATAAGTGTCATCTATTGTTTCTCATAACCCATCACAGTCTCTAGAAGCAACCAAGCCAGCCAATCCAATTCATCTTGAACACCGTCAAAGTCCAAACACATTTTGACAAGCAACTGGGTGGGATATTAGCATTAGCAGAAACAGAAGACGGAATTTGATTCTGAGAGCTCCAGGAGCCTGCAAAGCAATGGGAGCCTAGTGTCAAAGGCTGGCTGACTATGAATAAATCAGCTCTGGGAAAAACTAGAATTCCTAGATCATAAGTGACAGATGTCCCTCATGCTAGAATGACTTTCAGGCCACTTCATTTGAATTTTATTAGGAGAGGAGGAAAAACACAGTAACAGAGCAAAAGCAAACCACTTCAAGACTGTGTATGGTGGGTTTTAAATTAGTCTGCCAGTGTCAGGACTGCTCACTTCATCTAGTGGGTCCAGAATAAAAATAAAAAGTAGCCAATAGACTGTCACTATAAAAAAGGGAACAATGTACTTCCTGGATTTAAAAAAGTGTTATTTTCATACAGTTTCCAATGGTCAACAAACAAAATGTGAAAGTGCTCTGCTGAATCAATGGGTAAACAGGCTTCCTTGCCAGTTGCTCCACCCTGCATATGATGTGCTCACAGACCTGGCTGAAAATGGCCACCAACCAGAGAGGTCTCATCTTCAGTTTCTAGTAAACAGTGGACCTTACATCCGCAGGATGCCACAGAAGCTGACTATAAACTTCCCCTCATTCAAAAGGTGATAGAGAAAATTATGGAGGAGAGGTCCTGCGGGGGCTATCAGGTGTGACATCCTGGATACTCTTTCATCCTGGGAGAGCTAAAAGCTGGGAGGGTGTATTACAGAAAAGAGCACTTGCAGGCTTAAACTTTTTGTTATATTTTTCATTCAGCATTGTCTGTTGGTCACTGTGAAAGTCGGCATGCTGGACTGGATGGACTTTTGATCTGATTGTACATGGCAAATACACAGTTGAGTGACTGAAAAGAAATATTTGACTTAGAGATGGCACTTCCTTATCACAGGGAAGAAGGACTAGATAAATAACTGCACAGTTAAACAAAACAATGGAAATGAAGAGGGGAAATTCCCACTGGCTCCCACTGAATCAGCCTACATTTTTAAATGAACAGTTGCTTATTACTAAGCATTTTTAAAAATCTGGCCATTTACTACATGTCTATCTATACACTTTAGAATCCAACTTTCCAGATATAGTTTTTTTAATCTTGGCTCTGGACTGGTTTATTTTTATTTATTTTGTATTTATCTAAATCAGTACACTGGGACAAATTCCTGCTGGTGCGGTCTAGCTCATCTACCACAAACCTCTCCTCCCCACTGACAACAGATGAGGCGCTGGCTCAGACAGACTGTACAATCAGTAGAGCTATAAAAAAACTGACATTACCATTTTGCTGGACATTTTACTATTGCAGAGTTGGTGTTTCCTGAAAATCTGAATTACATGTGGCATTTGGAACTTCTTGCAATATAACATTTTCAGAGGATTCTTTTTGTCAAACCCAATGTTCATATCTTTTAAACATTGTATTATAATTTATAATGCAAAACTTTTTCCTAACAAAAAGTATTTTATATCTAAAATTATTGAATGAAATACTGTAACACAATAAAAGTAAATTATTTTCCAGAACACATTTTGCCAAACTCCTGGGGAAGTTGTGATTTTAGTAAAATAGCATAATCAAAGAGAATACATTCTACCAGAGAAATTCTGACCATAGAGTCATAGAATCATAGAATGGTTTGGGTTGGAAGGGACCTTAAAGATCATCTAGTTCCAACCCCCCTCCCATGGGCAGGGACACCTCCACTAGATCAGGTTGCTCAGAGCCCCATCCAGCCTGGCCTTAAAAACTTCCAGGGATGGGGCTTCCACCACCTGTCTGGGCAACCTGTTCCAGTGTCTCACCACCCTCATGGTGAAGAACTTCTTCCTAATGCCCATTCTGAAACGACCCATCTCTAGTTTTAATCCATTCCCTCTAGTCCTACCATTACCCGACATCCTAAAAAGTCCCTCACCAGCTTTCCTGTAGGCCCCCTTAAGATACTGGTAGGCCACAATAAGGTCGCCTCGGAGCCTTCTCTTCTCCAAACTGAAAAACCCCAACTCTCTCAGTCTGTCTTCATAGGAGAGGTGCTCCAGCCCTCTGATCATCCTCGTGGCCCCTCCTCTGGACACGTTCCAGCACGTCCATATCTTTCTTGTAGTAGGGGCTCCAGAACTGGA
>VYZM01022906.1:0-54124 GCA_013398915.1 Dromas ardeola
CACACACACACACACACCCCCTGGGGGTGTCCGCGGGAGGGGGTGTCGGGGATCCCACCCGTGGCTGACAGCCGTCCCGCTGCCTCCCGCAGGGCTCTGCACCCCCCCGGAGCCTCCCCATGGAGCTGCCGAGTTGGATGAGATGGGCGCTGAGGTTCTGCCCCGACGGACGCCCGCTCCCGCCTGGCTCCCCACTGCCAAAGGTAAGGGGGTCCCAACATCGTGACCCCACTGTCCCCACTGCGGGGCTGCCCATCCTGCCCTGCTGTCCCCTGTGGGGCTGGTCCGGGATGCCCACCCTGTCCCCTGAGGGGGTTGGTCTGGGATGCCAATCCTGCCCCACTGTCCCTGGAGTCAGTCCAGGATGCCCACTCTGCCTTGCTGTCCCCCGTGGGGTCGGTTTGGGATGCCCACTCTGCCCCGCTGTCCCCTCTGGGGTCGGTCCAGAATGCCCACCCTGCCCTGCTGTCCCCTCTGGGGTCAGTCCAGGATGCTCACCCTGCCCCCTTGTCCCTCATGGGGTTGATCTGGGATGCCCACCCTGCCCTCCGTCTCCTGTGGGGTCAGTCCGGGATGCTCACCCTGCCCCACTGTCTCCGTGGGGGATGCCCACCCTGCTCCATCATCCCCCGTGGGAGTACCCAGGGCTGAGCACATGCCAACCTGTCTCCCAGCAGGTGAGGAAGGGGACTTCTGCCTGCGCTCTTCGGACTGCGCGGCCGGGCTGTGCTGCGCCCGTCACTTCTGGTCCAAAATCTGCAAGCCAGTGCTGCGGGAAGGGCAGGTGTGTACCCGGCACCGGCGGAAAGGCACCCACGGCCTGGAGATCTTCCAGCGGTGCCAGTGCGCCGAGGGGCTGGCGTGTCGCCTCCAGCGAGAGCACGGCCCCGCCGACGCCTCCCGCCTGCACACCTGCCAGCGGCACTGAGCATCGACAGACGGACGGATGGACGGGACGGACTCCGGCCCTGCCGGAGCGGAAGGTTGTTTCTCAAGGGAACTACTTTTTAAGCGACTAATTGCAGTACGTTACTGTGTTGTGAATACTCGAGCTGGCACTTAGCTGTACATAACGCCGGGACTTTTAATGACTTTTTTTGTTTTTCCGAGGGTGCTGCCTTGTGCTCTTCAAGCCGTGACTGTGACTTTGTACACACTGGGTTTTTAAATCTAGGTCAAAGGGATGCGACCGTCTTGTTTGTGAGCGAATAAACTGTTCTTTAAAACCAACCCCAGCTGCCAGCGCATCCCTGACCACGAATCCCTGCCTGCACGTGGCTGTCGTGGTCCCTCCCTGCCCCACAGGAGGGAATGTGTGCCCTGGGCGGGGGGAAATACCCAAAGAGAGAGGGGGGGTGGCCCACCGCCAACACACCATGGGAAAGGCTGTTTGTTTATCATTTCCTCCAGCTGCTTTTTAGGAATTGCCGTGTGCCACGGTAGCCACCGATACCCACTGGCCACCAGATGCGGGGCCAAGGATGGACACTGGGGCTCTGGGAAGGGCAGGCAGGAGCGAAACACCCTCCTGCCTGATTTTTCCATGGGGTGAGGAGGGAGCAAAGGGTCATTGGAGGGGCTGTGCTGGACTGTGGCACGTGGCCGACTGTGGGACAGGTGCCGAGGAGGAGCACAGTGATCTCGACCGCTCCATCGGTGCAATCTTTGCTCCGTGCACAATAAAGACTTATTTTTCACTTCACTTTGCAGCCTGTTACTATGTGTTTGCTCCATTTCGGGATGGCTTGGAGGGAGGGAAAGCTGCAAGCACACTTTTTTCCCACTCCCCTTTAGCTCCCAATACTGTCCAAGTGGTCATAAACGTGCGTGGAGCGAGAGTGGGTGCCACGCTGGGCAGCATGGGCAGTGCTGGCAACTCTGTCCTGTGGTCTGGGGAAGGTGTTCGGCATGCAACACCATGCTGGGGGGTCTTCCCTGTACGCCCCAAAAGTGCTTTGGTACCCCAAGTCCAAATGTGACTTGCAAAGCAGCACATCCCTGGGTGGGCTCTGAGGGCACCGCGTCCCATTTGCAGGGATGCTCCAGCAGTGCCACATCTTCTTTCAAAATGCAACCTGATCACTAGCGTTTGGTGCCTCTAGTGCTAACGCTGCCTATTTAGGGGCGTCGGAGATGGCACTGGTGCGTGGGATTACTGAACGTGAACCCAAGTGTCAGCTCTGGCGGGAGTCTGCAAGTACCAGCTGGTGCTGAAGCCAGCCCACAGCTACGGAAAAAGCAAAAGAGGTAGAAAACACACCCCATACCCCCCCCCAAGGTAGATGGAAATTATTAAAAAGGAGCCTTCCTTTTGCGCGGTGAGGGGTCATTCGCGTCATTCCTCCAGCCCCTTTGAAGGCTGGACTAAGTGGCACCAGGCAGGCTGAGAACAGCCAAAGCTGGCCCAAAGCGGAGGTAAAACACCGAAGCTCCTTAAACCACCTAAAGGCACCAGGGCGTTTGTGCCCGCCGAGCTGTCTGCAGCAGCCTGGGGAGGCTGCAGCAGCCACAGCGACTGCGGATGCCGTGAGCTGAGTGGCGATGCGCAGGTCGCAGCAGTGATGCGCGGTGACGGCGCGTGTTTAAGTCTCACCGTCCCGGGGCTCCGCTCGGGAACAGCTTTTACTGGGGTTGCAGCACGAGCTGGGGTTTGAAGCAGCCCCCTGAAAGAGTTTGTGACTCGAAGGCTTGCGTTTAGCGCTTTAATCATTGTGTAAGGTTCAAATCACTGTGTAAGGCTTCAAAAATCTAATAATTAAAAAAAATGAAAATAAAAATAAGACTTTAAAAAATAGGTATTTTAAAAAAATTACTACTTCATAACTTACTTATTATTACTAATTATGATTATGCCCCGTAAAAGTCAATGGCACTGGAGCCGTTGAAGGTACCTGGCTATGAATAAAAGCATCAGTAACTATTTAGGTAAGTTCAGATCTGACATTAACGGTGTCATTAACTAATACACATAAAATAGTGTAATTAGGTTTAGGTTTTTTTTTTTCTCCATACAGTTACAGCACTCTCTCCTTCACAGGTGAACCAATACAGCTTTGACACCTTCGAAGGCAGTGAAAAATATGCTCATGGTGCACTAAATGGCAATTAAGCATCTTTTTTGGTTCAGAATCACGTCATATCAAATCTTGCCCACTCGCAAGGGCACTCGGGCGGACCTGGGGCTCGGCATCATCACACCCAGCTCCCTCCCTGCAGACACATTTCAGCACCAGGGTGGCCTTGCGGTGACACACGGCACCCTTTGGCACTTCGGACACCTTAATAAAGTGATTATTTCGGTCTGAAAAGCCTTGGGTACTTATCTTATCATGGTTAGTACAGTGTTCTCCATCCTTTTTTGTTTCAGGCAGATTGGCCATCTCCGTACTTTTCTGCGCATTAAGGAAAAATGACTTTATGCTGCTTATGCCTTGATGTTCTTCACTTTCTGAAAAAAAAATGCATTTTAGCAGTCCTTTTTAGGCAAGAGGGGCAGTTCAGGTCAGCACTGAGTGTCTGACACAAGGTGTGAGGGACCTCCAAAGCACAGCAATCTTTCTCCTGAGGCCCATGCCCATTGCCAGCAGGATGGATCCTAGCACAGCAGATCTCCAGAATAATTAGTTTTGTGGCCAGATTTCGCAAAAGCAATGGTTTTGTGCGTTGGTTTTTTTTTTCTCTCCCCTTCTTCTTACCACATCTCAGCGAGCGGTCGGGATCTCTTCCCATTTCTGCCACATTTGAACTTCAGGTAGAGCACCAAGAAATCGGATTTAGTAACATTCCTTAGAAAAAGAAAAAAAAATAATGACAGTATGACCCATTTCTTTAAGGGAGAGATTTTCAGTCTTCCCTGTCCCCATTCAGCCCCCAGGTCCAGAACCTGTGTTAGGGCTTTGGCAGCCTGAGAAGTCAAATTATTAATTTAGTGCCAAGCGCAGCTCAGAAGCACAGAAAAACGGAAGATGGGTGGGAGCATCAGGATGCCCCAAGGAATTAATAGGCAGCATCCCTCCTGTATTCATCTCCCCACTGGTGGATGCTCCATATTTCAGAAATGCCCGAATTAACACTTGCAACCTCCAAAAAAATAAGGGTCTGGGAAGTTGAACATATATTGATCAGACTCGGCAAAGATGGGATGTGGCAAGCCCTTGACTTTGAACTGGCTGGTGTGTCCGGATCTGGACCTCATGCTCTGATCCAAAGAGAGAAGATATGGAGAAACACGTTATTTCAGCACATGACGCACAATCCAATAACACCCGTAGGAAAAGGCATCTCAGGATGTGTTTCCTTGACCTATCTGCTCTCTAATTAAATTATTCCTCCCCCCACAAAAAAAAAAGACAGAAAAAAACCCCCTTATTCTAGGCAAATTGTAGAGCTGATAGAAGACGCAGAGTTTGGTGGACAAGGAGGGTCGGCACCTCTCATTTACTCTCTGTTCCTAGTTATAGGGCTGGAAGAGCTAACAATAAAGCTCTGTAAAGTTAAATATTCTTATTTATAACAATAATAAAAAAAATAGGGCGTTGTAAATCAGCCTCCCCTAACGACTGGTTGCTGGCAGCACAGCTTTACAGCCTTCTGCAAATATAACCCTTCCCCTCCATTTCTCCTTCAGGTTAAATCCTTTATCACTCGCAGCCTGTGGAAGGGCGGCTTCAGCCCTGGCAGAGCATAAATAAGCGCGACACCATCGTCACTCCCATGTGGGCAGCATGAGGGTACAGCACTTGCCCTGCTCATCCCTTAAACTGGGTGCCTTGACACTAATTTGTTGGTTGGTGGAAAGGAGCTGGTGATCTCCCCTCCCAAGTTGTACCTTTTGAGGGTCTGAAGGAGGGCAGCGTAAGAAAGCAGCACGTAACTCAGTGGGGTTTGAGCCCTCACAGTGGTAGGAGGCAGTATTTAAGGGGTCTGGATGGGTGTCTGTGGTCCACTCCTTCAGGTACTCCTCCTAACAGCTACAATTGCAGTATTACAAGTTTTAACGATCCTATTCCCTTCGATATCTAATTTGCCATTAATTTGTCTAACTGATGATTTATTTTTTTTTTAAGCCTTTTCCAGACTCTTAACCACTGGCTTGCTACATACCTCGCACCTCTGCAGCACTCGGCTAAAAATAATAAAGCAACACCCCAGAACCCCGTAGCCCTCCCCCAGCCCTGGGATCCCACGGGCTGTACAACCATAGGTGGCTTCCATGATGGGAAGAGAAAGTTGAATCACTCTTCCAACTATGCTATGGTTTTCCTGAGATGATTTTTCAGCTTCGCGGGTACATATTTCAAGGAGGTGCTTTCACAGAAGCATCAGCAGAAAGCCCCTCTCTGCTGCACCTGGGGACAATGTTGGCACAAAGGCATTAATCTTACACGGGAAGATGTGGGGAGGATGGAACACGGCACAGTTTTTACTGAGAATTGTGGTGAAATGAGTTTTCAGGGAGGCAAATACTATTTTCTTCCAATTTTCTTCTTAGGTTCTTTCAGATATTAGCTTCACCCCAAGTTGTAGCACAAGAAGTAGCTCCTTTTTTTTTAAAACAAAGCTTTAAAATAGACGCTGTTCTTGCTTCCACCAGTCTTCACATCGCATTTCACACTAAACTCCCACTAAAAACACTTGTCTGAGGAGAAAAACCCCTCTCTGTACTCATACAAGAAAGGGTTATGAAAGTCCTTAAATCCACCCACAGGCTGTGGATGTGAAAATTTTAATTTATTTTTTTTTTATATTCACTTCTGACACTGAGCAGAAAACTGCACATTTGGGCTCAGAAAGATGAAAGCCCTGAAGAGAGAGGGAGCAGGTGAAGACCTTTATGGATGTAACGCAATACAGAAAGCTTTGGGTTTGGGTTGTTTGGGTTTTTTTTAATTTGTTTTCCCTTGTATTTGGGGCTGGGTTTTTCCTGTGGGGAGTTAACCCACCTGCTTAAGCTGTTCTTTATCGTAAGTCTTTCAGCTGAGGGTTTGGTGAAGCAAACCTTGATCTCCCTTGGGGTGGGAAGCAGAGCATCCAGGTGGCCCAGCTCCTCAGCACCCCTTGCAGAGCATTAAAGGTATGGTTTCCTCCATGCCTTGTGCTTCTTCAAACAAATATATTACGTCCCTGCTAATCCAAAGTGATGTTTATTACTATTTTTTTTTTCTAAGTAGCTTTTTTTTTTGTTCCCTTTTTTTTTTTTTCCTCTCCTGGTGCCTGACTTGTGTCCCTAATTAACACCATAAGAGGGGGGTGAGGATAACTGAGATACTTAAGGAGGGCACTTCTGGGCAGAGCTTCTAATCTGCCTCTCAGTGAGGGAGGGGACCCATTAGCAGGTGATTTAAGTGAGTAATAAGTCCATCAGCATGCAAATGGCCAGAGCCCGATGAAAGGGTTGGCTGGGGAGGGTGAGAGGCGCAGCTGGGCCACAATGGGATGTTAAGCCTCCCCCTTCTGAGATCTAGCAGGGGTGTCCCCCACCTCTCCAAATCCCAGCTCTGAACGGTTGGGTGAGTGAAGGGAAGCAGCTGTAGGTGAATGGATGGATATTGTGGGGTGGGCAAAGAGCCAGCGTGAGTTTTGCATGAGAAAGTGGCGCTTTGCCAGCCTAGGAGAAGCGATTGGAGGAATCCACACGGAGGTAGAGGAAGGTGCTCCAGCTGATTGCAAAGACCTTGTTGAGGAGCCTCGCCAAAGGGATGAAGCCAGAGAAAACAAAGGTTTTCCCCCTTTGAAATAACTGGGGAGCGATCCATAGGAACAGAGAACTGCTGCTTGTGGTGGAAGGAGGTGATGGTGTCCTAGAAGCATGGGTGCTGTGCTTTTCAGCTCTAATTACTTTGTATTTGTTTTCTTTAAGATTTCTTTAATAGGAAATCTGAAGGTCAACCTTAGAGTCAGGGTAGGTAAATCTGGGGAAAAAAAGAATTAAAATCCCAGTAGTAGACTAGGAAAACATTACATGACAATATGACAACACCAAGTGACTCCAGAACATATCATACACCAGAACTATGAAAAATAAAGGGTAAAGAGGTGAGGGCCTGCTCCCATACAAGGAAAGGTCTGGCAGCTCTTCTCAGCTGGAAAAGAGATGACTAAGGGAGGGTATAAGAGGTCTGTGAAGCTGTAAACAATGCTGAGGAGGTGACCAAGCGGTTATTTTTGTTTCTCACAATGCAAGAAGGCGATGGCCTATTCAGCCAGTGGGTTTAAAACAAACCCAGCACACGGCCAAGTTGTGTAACTGGTGGCCACAAAATGAAAGCTCATAAATTAAGTCACATGGGGACAAGGCAAATTCATAGAAGACGGAGGTTCGGATGCAATTACTGGCTGAAGAAATCTCTAAATGCTGATTGTTGGCAGTGGGAAGGATGATACTATAAGTGTCTGGGGGGTGGGATTTATTTAATTATTACTTTTGTTTTGTTTGTCTTGAATACTGGCTCCTTAAGGTCCTGCTGTTGCCTCTTTGAGAAGGTGACCTTGGGCTGCAAGTACGTGGGTGTCAGACCCACAGGGAAGTGTTGGTCTATTTTTCTTTATTTATTTATTCTTAGTTTTGAACTAAACCTCCTCTAAAACACATAATTGGTTCAAGATGCTGATTTTGAGAAGAATAAGTGATTGTGCAAGAGCTCCGTCACTGGAAGAACGACCCTGGCAAGCCAGCAGCGACGCTGAGTCCCGTCTCACCCTCTGCCTGATGCCCTCCTTGAAACGAGCTCCAGGTTGATGTGAGCAGCGCATCCTCCAGCCGTATTTGTGCCCAATGAAGGACTTCTTGTAGCGGGCCAGGCTGTCTAACTGCTTTTGCGCTTTGAAAAAAAAAAAAAAAAAACACAAAATTAAATACTTCATTTAACTGTGTGCTACTTAATATTCCAGGGGTTTATGAGGCTGACACAAAAATGCGCCAATGCCATCATAAATCACCAAGGCCAAAGTGTGGAAGAACATGTTCCAAAATTGGTTCACTTGCTCTTTTTCTTTTTTTTTTTTTAATCCTGAGAGCCAATTCACCACAGATGAAAGTATTTCTATATAGTTTTGATCTTGCACCTTCTAATTAATTCTCTATTTTCTACTGATCCACGGGGGTTTTGTAGTTTTATAGCCAGCCTTTTGGTGTGCAGGTGGCACTTGAAAATGACAGCTTCACAACTTGGTAAGAAGGCAGATAATCCTGGTCATGTAGGACCTGGACTTCGCACTTCTCTTTCAGAATAATTGGATTCACACAAGGAAGAGTAAAATCAAAACTATAATTAATTTTAATTTATTTTAGCTTGCACATCTGAGCAGCATCTTTTCATTGATGTGTAGCAGAATGAGAACGGAGGGTATGAAAGGTCCTGCCACGGTCCATTTTTTAGAATTGTGGAGAGCCTCCTTTGACTCCTCTGCTAATGAAAAGCAGGTTTTTTGCACCCACAGCTGAGCTGAGGTCACCTCGTTTCCAGCAGGAATTTGGGAAGGTTCAGGAAAATGGCAGCTCAGCTTGTGAGAGCAGGTGGTGGTCGGTGGGATGTGGGTTGGGAAGTGGAGAAGTGAAATGCTAATGGAGCCGCTTTCCATCACAAATGTCTGCCAGAGTGCGTGCGTGTGTCTCTGCTCTGCTCGTCCCTCTTTAACTTGTATATGAGGCGGTCTCTGCCAAAGAAGCACAGCCATCAGGTTGAGGGAAGTGATTCTCCCCCTCTACTCCACTCTGGTGAGACCTCACCTGGAGTCCTGCATCCAGCTCTGGAGTCTTCAGCACAAGAAGGACATGGATCTGTTGGAGAGGGTCCAGAGGAGGGCCATGAAGATGATCAGAGGGCTGGAGCACCTCTGCTGTGAGGACAGGCCGAGAGAGTTGGGGTTGTTCAGCCTGGAGAAGAGAAGGCTCCGGGGAGACCTTATAGTGGCCTTCCAGTACCTGAAGGGGGCCTACAAGAAAGCTGGGGAGGGACTGTTGAGGATGAGGGGTAATGGTTTCAAACCAAAGGAGGGTAAATTTAGATTGGAAGAAATTCTTTACTGTGAGGGTGGTGAGGCACTGGAACAGGTTACCCAGGGAAGTTGTGGCTGCCCCATCCCTGGAGGGGTTCAAGGCCAGGCTGGACGGGGCTTTGAGCAGCCTGGTCCAGTGGGAGGTGTCCCTGCCCAGGGCAGGGGGGGTTGAAACGAGATGATCTTTAAGGTCCCTTCTAACCCGAACCATTTTATGGTTCTATGATCCTGAACTGCCCATCCTCCCAGAAGTCTGGCCTGCACTGATCCTTCCGTATCACGGTAGCTTTGCTGTCCCAGACGTCTCGTCTCACGTTAGGGAGGCTTTAGCTGCTTGAGCCAGGAGGAATGCCTGACCATAAATGATCAGCCCAGAAATGTAATTTCTTTTGGCTGCAGTCCAGCCTGTATAGGGGGAATGAGTGATGGCCAGGATAGCAACGAGCCCAGATCTTTCCCCTATTTGGAGACTTGCTTCTTGCATACCACAACCCATGGGCTGCACTCAGAGAGGAGGTAAGGGAAGAGCCTGGAGCTGTTTTCAGACGGTACTTTAGTCCTGTCCCATCCACAGGGACCACTTAATCTCACGGACTCTTGAGCTTTCAGCCTAAACTCCAAATCCTTTGTGCAGAAATCTGCTTCTACGTGTAGCTTTTCAATGTTTTTTAAGACTGTCAGGGTTATGGGGTGTAGACTTCTTTTGTTCAGGCATCTTTGCTGATGAAACAGCCCAACTTCTCTGTCCCCGGGATGGTTGGGGCCAACACCTTCATTCATGAGCAATACTCCTACTCAAACTCAACGTTGCGCCAGAGTATGTGTGTGAATTTTAGAGAAGGCTTATTCATGCAAGATGTTGTCTTGGCTTCCTCTTGTCAAGACAAAGCATCGTTATGAACAATATTGAAGTATTTTGTCCCATCGTGTGTTGGGGAGAGCTTCCAGCTCCTCCTTGGTGAAGAGTCCCTTTGGACACAGATGGGGACTTTCTAGTCCATGAGACCTGGCCACGTGCCAGTGATCTACTCTACTTCCAGCAGAGTGATAAAGGGCTAATCCCATTCCTGAGCTGGATGCCCTTTGCCCGAGCAGTCTAGTATTATTTCCATCAGAAAACCAGCAGCGCTTGTTGGTAGCAGCTGCTGTCAGCCTATTCGTCTGATCAACTAGAAAGCAGGAGGAAAGCAAAAGGGAAGCCCTTGTGACCCAAATTACTGGCGTGTTTTAATCCTTGCTGCAGGATTTTATACTCTCCCGGGATTGCAGAAGCTGAGGACAGCACCAGTTCAATGTCATTGAAAGCTGCCAGTGGCCGCAATGGTCCTACCACACCAAGTGGAGGCACTGTCAAGGAGAGATGTGATGGGTTCCTGGCGAAACCAACTTAGTATTTCCCAGGTTACATTTTGATGCCACTGCAAGGCAAAGAGATCAGCAGGGAGGGGAAAGCCCTTCCTTCAGTTCATCACATGCATTGAAAATTTCTAAATATGAGGGTTTTAGAGAGCTGTAAATAACTTATAATTATTTCAGTTTAGATATCGTGTTCCTAAAAAATATCATTTAATTGTTGGCCAAGGCATTGTATTGGGAAAAGAGGCCTCCAGCTTCCATCTGACCTGTAAAGCATGCTTAGATCCCTTTGAAAGCCCACCAAGGTTTGGCGTTTTTTTGACAACTTGTTAGAAGGAATCACGATTCTGGTAGGATCCTTATTATCCAGCAAAATATCCTGTTGCTACCTTATTTGTGTCGTGTGGTTTATAAATGCCCATTGCATTTCTAATGGGGTCTTCATGGTTCCATAGCATTTTAAAATGCCACGACAGCAACCAGATGGACAGAAGAATGATAGTTTTCTCTCTTGCGGATCTTCCAGGTTTCATTGCTCTTTAAAAGTTTACTGACATAGAATCATAGAATCATAGGGTTGGAAGGGACCTCTGGAGATCATCTAGTCCAACCCCCTGCCAGAGCAGGGTCACCTTAGAGCAGGGTGCACACCAATGCGTCCAGGTGGGTTTTGAATGTCTCCAGAGATGGAGACTCCACTACCTCTCTGGGCAGCCTGTGCCAGTGCTCTGCCACCCTCAAAGTAAAGAAGTTCCTCCTCGTGTTTATGTGGAACTTCCTATATTCAAGTTTGTACCCATTACCTCTTGTCCTGTTGCCAGGCACCATTGAAAAGAGCCTGGCCCCATCCTCCTGACACCCATCCTTTAAGTATTTATAAGCGTTGAGAAGATTCCCCCCTCAGTCGTCTTTTTTCCAGACTGAAGAGACCCAAATCCTTCAGCCTTTCTTCATAAGAGAGGTGTTCCAGTCCCCTAATCATCTTGGTAGCCCTCCGCTGCACCCTCTACAGCAGTTCCCTGTCCTCCTTGAGCCGGGGAGCCCAGAACTGGACACAGTACTCCATTTGTTATACAGTTCGTACAGTAATCGTCAGCAAATTAGTGGCGAGTGCTTCTAATGCTTGGAAGCTGCCTAGCGCCTGGTTTTCATGCCGTTGAGCACCCCCAGGTATTGGCTGCAGCCCTCAAATCTGCATTTTTCCCATACTCATCTGCTACTTAACAGATCCTCTGTCCACGTTACTCAGCTCTGGTTCTGAGTTTGGGGAAAAGGCCAGGTTCTGCCCCATGAAGTTCCTGATGTTGTGCAGGGTTCTGTTGACATGTCCTCTGGGTGGTGCCATGTCCGGCGAGCTCATGAGCCTACTGCGTTGATGTGAACATGGCTGCGCAACTCAAGCATCATCCTTAGACAGGGGCAACCAGCTTCAAGAAGTGTTTAAATGGGCCCTGGAGATGGGACTGGACCTGACGTCGCATTCCTGATGGTGTTTTTCAGCTTTTGTTTTTAGGCAACTTTTCATTGTGTCAGGAATGCAATGACCAAGAAAGCCAGACTCGTCTTATTTGAGCATCTTGATCCTTTCTTAGATCTGACGCTGTCTTAAGCTGTGGATGTGATTAAATAAATAATTAGTAAAGCAAGAGCCTTTCAAAGCTTGAGTTTTCTTTCTTGTCCTAATACCTTAGTCCTGAACACTTCTTACTAGTAAGTATCCTACTGCTATTAAAAACCTTCGCTGTCATTAAAATTTGAAGACCCTTGCCTGCATCTGCTTGTTACAAGGATAAAGGTATTCTATAGGAGTGTTTGGGTAACTCAACAACCTCAATTTCTTAGTTTATCCCTTCAATATTGCTGAGCCTCAGAGTGCACGTATTTTGTTTTTTTATTTCCTCCTTGTCAACATCATTGTAATAATTTCCAAATTGACTCCATCTGAGGATTTCACATGTAATGCTGTGAAACAAGATAAGGAGCAAGGGCACGCGCTGCTTGATTTAAGATGAAGTTCTGGGGCTTATCTTTCCAGGCTTGTATTTTAGGAAGGGCACTGCTGGGTTTTGCTTAGAACTGGCTTTATATTTTGCAGAGCCACTGAGATGGGGTAAATCAGTGTGGGAATTTTTTGAATAAAACTTATGGCTTCTCACTGAAACCAGCTCAAGCCCCTTTTGTGGTGAGAAAGAGGAATGTATGCAAAACTCCTGAAAAAAACCCACTATTTTCCTCCCAATGTGACTTGGCTTGTATGCAAGCTATTCAACAGGCATATATAAAATAGAAATGAATAAGTAAAATCAGATGTTACTAAAAACACTGGATTCTGCTGGGCCTCTGTTTTTGTTTACTTCCTTGGGGTGTTTTAAGGAAACAAGCTGATTAGGTCATGATGAGCAGGCATGTTACAGACAGAGCTTTTTAAGGCGCGAATCGGCCTCCTTATCTCCCTTCTTATCATTACTAGGGCTACGATGACTGATGTGTTATTGTGGCAGAGCCAGAGCTTCTGTTGCTGCAACCTCTGACTAAAAAATGGCTTAAAGCTCTTTAATCTCTCTCTCCCTCATCGTTCAGGCTGTGCGTCACGTTACGAATCTGCTCATCCCCGCTCTGGTTCCCAACACGTGTGTCCTTATCCCCTGCTCTTCACCTCTTATAGCGCTGACTTGATGGCCTCATTTGCAAATCAAGCGGCTGTCCACCCTCTGATTTCCTCCTGACTTGTCTCAACCTTCTTACTTCCACTTGAGAAGTTGTGGAAGAGGTCTTTTTCGTCTGTTTTCAATGGGATTTGGTTCCCTTGTCCTGCTTTCTCTTTCCACCCCTTCCCGGCCCAACACTTACAAAAATGTCTTCACTTTCAAGTCATCCCAGTCTCACCGGTCCCTTGACCGTTTAGAGCAAATAGCTATTTTCTACACTTTCACTTGCTGCAAGTTACCCAGAAACTTCAACACGACCACTTTGCTGTTGCCCTTCAAATCACTCCTTTACCCAAAATACCCCAAACTCCCCTGGGAAAGGGGAGGCTGCTCAGGATTGACTCACGGCACCTTCTTCAACTTTTCACCTTCGAAGTTATAAGTATGTGAGCTCATCTATTTGCTCTAGCACAACCTGCGTCTCTTGTCACTGCTTCGAGGATCGGGAAATGATGATGATAGATGACAATAAATGACAATAAAAGAAGGGGGAAAATGCATTTTGCATTAAAGCACGTGTGTGCACGTATTACAGGCAGAGACTCGAAGCCAAAAGGATGCATGCCCGATGGGAGATAGCGTACACCAAGAGAGACAGTGCAGTCTAGACCTGAAGTGTACCACCCGCCCATGTATATTTGGTAAAAAACAGCTCTGCCTGCTGGATTTTATTTTTCTCACTGAGGTACACGTTGCTCTTAAATAAACATGATTATACCCTACGTGGAGCTGCAGCCTGGTCCAAACACTAAAAATAGCAGGCAGAAAGTAGAGACTTCAATTAGATGCATACTGCTCAACAATTTAACTTCTAATTGGCTTGTGGTTATTCCCCAACTAGGAACCAACCCTGTTGTGTTTAAAGAATTGACAGTCTAGCAAAACAGGGACCCAAAACGAATTTTTTTTTAAAGTGAAATGATGCAAAAAAAGAGACCTGTGTGTTGCATGTCGAGGAACTCGCATGTTTCTGCGCCACTTACCTTTAGCTTATTCTGTGGCTAGCCTCACCATCATGGGTTTGACAGTTAGGTTCAGCTCCACATCCTCTCCTTAACTCCATTTCTGTGGCCCCACAAAGTTTTTCTAACCTAATTTGGGTTAGATTTGGTTCCTGTTTCAGCTCGCGGGGCAGTACTGCAGGACCAGCAGTTGGAGGTATCCCAAGAGCATCTTGATTTCTGCCCTCTGCCGCTGCAGTCCAAAATCTATTTTCCTTTCAGCTAGCAACAGCAGAGCCTCTATCAGCTTCATTGCCTTAATTTTTATCGATACAGGTCTTGTTGGCTCAGCCTGAAAGCAGTAGAGCTCAGCGAGTGGTTTGCCATGGCATCAAGAAGTGATGCTTCTGCCTAGCAAAACTCGTGCCGTGTTTCAGCTGGTCGCACACACACACGGAACACAAAGTGACCTTTGGCATCACAGGAGTAATTTGTTAGACGCTGGCATGACCCGTTATTCCTCAAAACCCATCAAGCCGGGTGCAGAATGGGAGGAGGATGGCAACAGGGCTCAATTTTTGGCAGAATGGCAAAACTCACATCCTGTTTTAGCCGAGCTTCGAATCAAATTCCACCCTGGCATATGGTGGCTTCAGCAGTCAAAGCTTTTCCAAGGATGTAGTGGGATTGAGAGGTGGATTTCAAGGATACATCAGCAAAAAATTTACAGAGTGTGCCCAGCTAGAATCCAGGAGCCTTTGCCTCTGACTACAACCAGGGTATCACTCTTTTTTTCCCAGAACACAGAAATAGTCCTTTCCTGCCCTTATTTCCAAGCCATCTTTTGCCCCAACTCAACACCCACAGAAAATTTGTCTACTGTAGTCCCATGATCACCAAGGCATGGTCTTGTCCACGTGACTAAATGGTTTAACTGGAGGAAAGCATGACAATTTAGGCAGAAAAACACCCATAATCTGTAAGTAAAAGTAGCACGTGCATTACAACATACTCTACACATGGTTGGAAGGTAAAATCTGGGCATCTTTCCCCAGTGCTGCACCCCAGGGGATGTCTAAGAAAGCATTTACAACATCATACTGGGGAAGAGAGCATACAAATAGCACCATGTTTGGTCTGGTTAGGCCAAAATTAAATTCAGTCTTTTTGCCCAAAACCATGGTCCAGCATGTGACATGGTTTCCTCATGTGAGTAGGTTTCACTCCAGCAAGAAGCATCCCAGAAACCACCGTGGCCTGAATTGTTTCAATTCTGCATTATTCAGTGGAGTTCAGACCTATAATTATCTGACTCCTCGCCAGCAATGTCCACTTACCCAACGCTCTCGCATGGGGCAGGATAATGATGACAATGATGGCTTTTCTGGCCATATTCTTACACTGAAAGTGAAACTCTGCCCTATGTCACAGTGGTTGACAGAAGCAAAGGCAAGTGTCTAGCTGCCCTTGAACTGCTAATGAATTAAGTAGTAATGAAGGTATTGTAAGAAGAAGAATACAGCTTTGGGAGAAAAAACACCACAAGACAGCTCTGCGTAAAGAGCAGATGGGCAGTAAGTGAGTCAAACCAGCATTTGATCCCCATAAAAATCTATTTTTTTAACATAGGATGTAGCTCTTTCTTTTACTTGTAGACTTGATAGCTCTTAATTTACTGCATCAGATGATTCATCACAATTAAGTAAAAAAATAAAAATATTCATACCCCAAGACTATAAGTCTTGGGTTTTTGGGAGGAAGTAGGGTTTATTATACTCTACAAATAAACCAAATTAAAGAACAGAATTGAAATAATGATTAGATTAAGAACAGCTTGATGATTAGCCAAGGGATGCTTTCAGTCCTAAAAGGCAATGCCATAGCGTCATCGTGCTGCGGTGACACTCCTGCTGTGTGACCGACACCCAGGGAGGGTCCCATTTGAAATTGCTTTCTTGCCAATTGTTGCATGCCTGGGCTTGTTGGTTTTTCTTTAACTCCTGTTATTTCAAAAAAGAAAAGTGAATAAGCTGCACAAGGGTCCATTCTCTGACCAGGCACAGCATCTGCGCGATCTGCTTTTAAGGATAGATATTGCATTACCACATGCTCAGTCATCGTACAACTCTTAACAGTGGCTGTTTTGCAGTGTTATGGCAGTATGAGGTCCAGAGGGCTCAACCACTACAGCCGTCAACCACTACAGCCGTCTCATTGCACAAATCCATCCCTACATCACCATGTTTGTTGGCAAGTGTCTCTAGGCAAGCTGGAAAAAAATGCAAATTATTTCATTGCACACAATGGAACCAAGATTAATGCCCGGAATTGTAGGTAAACATACATTAATATAATTTTTTTCAGGGTCAAAGTCTTGGAAAGCAAGGCTTTGGTTTCTTCTAATAGGGATTGTTTGCCAGATTGCCTCCAGGTCTGGTATCCAGAGGTATGAACTGGGGAGCCCACATCCCACTCCCGGCCACCACCACAACCTATCGTCCTCCCAGGATTTCAAGCAGCAGCAGGGCTGGTGGCCCCGGTTCACAGTTCGTCGTCTCGCTCCCTTACAGCTCCCTTCCAGCCTAAAAAGAAGAGATGTCTGCTGCTAAAAGCCTACTGCATTAAGTCTGACAAACGTAAAAGTAGCTAAATAACAGGAACAGGAAATAACTACCCAAGGTTTGCCAGCCGCCAGCCAAACTCTAACCCGCTCGAATAATTTTCGAGCCCAATTTACTAAAAACTGTGATCTGGAGTTAAACATAGCAAGATGCAAATAACACAGGGCAAGAGCTGGCTTGGGTTGGATCCTTGCTTTGGTTTGCAGACCTTGGAATAACTCTGCTTGTTTATTTGGTGCTGGGAAGTGTGGAGGGACTTCTGGGGGTTGCGGGTGCTCAGCACCTCCCAGGAATTGCTCCACATTTTGCAGTATCAGGCCCTTGATAGTAGGTTACCAGTTCGCCAGGGTGCACACAGTATACTTAGGGATGCGTTGAAATGAGAGACTGCAGATGCACAGATTTCACCCGGGATCCTTTCATTAAAGCCTGGATGGACACACATGCAAACTGAATCCTATCGACCGTGAAGCACAAGGTAGCTGTTTCCAAACCCTGTTACTGGGGATCCCACAGTGGAAAGATTTGGCCACCGCACCAAAATGCCATCACCATTTCAGTCCTGTCCAGTTGGTCTTTGGTCATGGTTGGTAGCATGGAGCACCCAAAAACTCACCCCGTGTTGACTCCTTGCCCTTTACTAAGTGAGGTTGGAGGTGCAAGGAGGAGCTACAGGAGGCCTGGGCTTCCCATAATGAAACGGTTGGGGTTTCAACCATTAAATGCTCTTGATTCTGGCTCATTGTCACTTTTTTCTTCCCAAATACAAAGAGTCCGTGTTCCCTTTCACCTGCATAACTGCCTGGCACAGTTAATTTTTCTTCAAGAGACACCATGCAGTTTGGGACCCATGGAGGTGGGAAAGGGGAAGCCATGTCCAAGGCAGGGTTTTGGGTACCTGGCCATGCCCACGGATCTGTGGTGTTCATGCACTTTCTGAATTAAGGATAGGGGAGAAATCTGTTAGAGAAGATTATATAGAAGAGGATGTTAGTAGGGCATGGGCATGCCAAGTGTCCTTGGGCAGTTAACCCCATGGCTTTTATCAAACTCCCATCTCGAAATGCTGAGTTCACTGGTGTGGGATTCTGCCTCAGGTCCAGAAGAATCCAAGACCTGCTGCCTCAGAAATATAAATTTCTAGGGCCAAGAAGGTGTTAAACCCTCTGATAGGTCCAAAGTTCCCATTATTTATAGTTAGGAACTTCAATGTCGCACCGCAAGCTCAGAAAGCCTCCACAAGACTCCCAGTTGTATTGCACCATGGTGGTCCACCAGTCTGGTTTCCTCCATACAAGACAAATCTAACCAGGCAGGTCAGACTGTCACAGACATGTAAGGCTTCCAAAATCGAAAGTGTTCGGATGAAATAATTTTCTCTCAGCTGGACCAGGGGAAGCCAGCAACTTGCTGGTTGAGCAATGTATTTATAAACATTGGGGATGATTCACCAGGAGGAACGCAACTGTGCAGCTGCTGGGATGCAGCGCTCAGGGCTCCACAGCATCTTGTGAAAGGCAAACAGTTGGTTCATTAGCCCCTTTTATTTACTTGTTTGTTTATTACAAAAGAGTCTCGCGGGTGTGTTTAACTTGGCCTGAGACATCACTGCCCTCTTATATTTCAGGTGGTGGCTTTTTTTCAGACCACTCCAGGATTTTCACAGGGACCTGACAGCCAGCAAAATATATTTGGTTGTTTTTATTTTTTGTTCTCAGCCATAAATATCCCCTGTAGATGGCTGGTGATGTATTGGAGCTGCACATCCAAATGCTGTTTGCTGAACTAGTTTATGAATTTGTTCCCAGTTTATAAAACGGTGATAAAATTAAACCGGCAGAAACCATTTGGAGGTGGTGGGCCAGGGCAGAGCGGGTGGTGTGGCTGCCTGAAGGGTGCTGGAAGACCCTGTGGGTGCTAAGCGCTGCTGGAGTGGTCAGCAAGTGATGGACAACTTCGAGGAAGGCAACAAAAAAAGCCAATTCAGGGTTATTAAATGCCCAAATTTTCATTACAGCTGCTGCAATTTATTGGTTCCCAGTGTGGTCAGTAATATACGTTGTATGCACCTGGAAATATGCTGTATGGAATACCTAAAGATGAAAAAAACCCAATAAATGCATGCAATATGATCACTGTAATGTAGGCGTACACCAGTGACCAGCAAAAATGAAAGTTCTATTACAGTAAATTAAATTGTAGCTTGGCAGCCAAGGAGTAATCTCTTTGAGTGTTGGATCAAGTGGATCAGAATGGTGCCGGGTGCTGTGTATATAAATAAAATGATGCTGTTAATAGTAAACAGCTCCGCTGCTCTTTTAAAAGACATATTTCTTCGACACATGCAGAAAGTTAAAGTTACAACTCTGTGAAATTTCAGTTTGCTCCCTCATCTGTTTATCATTTACTCTTTGGATGCTTGTGCTAAGAATTTAGGCTTTCGGAATAATGTTTATGGTAGGTGGTCCCTTCAAAGCTGGTTTCTTTCACTGAAACGTTTTGATTTGCTGTGCGAGGCTCATGCAAACTTTTCCTTTAACTGTATCCAACACCGCGATGAACCAGTGCAAGAAAAACTACTGTTGCAGTACTTTTCCCTTTCAATACACTCGGATACTTTGAAGCGCAATTTTTTATTGAATTTCAGGGCCAGAGAACTTGTCTGGGGCTTTTTTTCCTCCCCTCCGTCATTCCTAAGTGAAAAGGAAACTGCGTGATGGTACTCTTTACGTATCAAGTTATATCATTGCTTTTATACACATACATGCACATGCATTAATGTAACAATAACCACCCTTTGTGGTTGCTCTGGCCATGGCGCTCTCAGCCATAAAATAGATATACTTTCTCCTTTAGAAAATTGTTTTTTCAAAAGAGATTTACGATTATTATGGCGAGGAGGTGGGATATCAACACAAAAAATGAAACGCTTCACCTAAAGAAGGTAGCATCCCATTCTACTTAATAAGCCACTTTCCACCAGGACATTTTCCACCAGGAGAAAAAAAGGCTGCAAAATAAGAATTTAATCTTTTTCTATGAAGATTAATATCATAAACCCTCACAGCCATCGAGGCATGTAGCAGGACTCCCGTTCCACGTGGGGCGGATGCTGTGCACGAGGTGTAGCTGAGGGCAGACTGAGTGTATATTTGCTGTGGAACTGATGCACACAAGCACAAAAAAATCAGCCCAAAAAAATTTTCAAAATGCAGTAAATCAGCATGAGGATCCTTTTTCCTAATAGTAAAATAAAATAAAAAAAAGATAGAATGTTTGTTTGGATGAATATTACACTGCTTTCTAGACAATAAATGCACCCTCACAAGTTAAATACCCCCCCGGATGCACGCAGGGACCACTGTGTTTATTTAGCTTTCGCTAAATTCTAAAAATCGATGCGACTTCAGGCAGCAAATGCTCAAACTGAGGCTAAAATATTGCAGGATATTTGCCAGCAACCTCACCAAAGCTCTCATCCCTTTCACAGGGGCTGTTGCAAGCTGCGCTTGGCTCAGGTGCAGGGACGGTACCCACCTGCCTGCGCGGAGCTGGAAAACCCAGCGGGGTGAAGCAAGGCAGAGACCGAATCATGGGGAAAGATGCACAGCATCATGCAGGGGGAAAACCAGGCTTAAAACCAAAAAAAAAAAGGAAGAGGTTTGGGTTTCTCTTGGGACGCATTCCTCCCAAAGCAATAACGCATCACCGAAGAGCAGCATCGGCTCTCTAAATACGAAGAAATGAATATTACAAGCGAGGTATCACATTTTTTTTAATTGATTTTTTTAAATTATTGTTTTATATTGATTTTGTGATTTTTTTATTTTTTTTTTTAAATATTGTTGGTTTTTTTTTCTCTATCTCTGCTTAAAAAAACCCCAAAAGCAAGCAGCCCGTTTCCATTGGGCTGCCGGTGCGGCATCCTCATCTGGGCGGCAGCTCCTCGCCGCAGCCCCGCGCCGCCCGACTCGCCGGCCTTGAAAGGCGCTGGCGGGAGAGCTCCGACTTCCTCCGAAAAGCCTTTGTGCGCTCCGGCGAGCCCATAAATCAGCCCGCTCACGCTGCGCGACCTTCTGACATGACCAGCCGACAGGAAGATGGGGAGTGCGAACGACAGCACCGCTCAGCAGGTAACCGCCGGCGACGGAGCTATAATTTAAGCGCCCGATAAAAAAAAAAAACACAACGAAACATCGAGACGTTGCACGGGGGAAATGAGATGCTGCCCTTCGCAGCCTTTCTTACCTAGAAAGCACAGGGTATTGTTATTTTTCTATTATTATAAGGGTTTTAAATCAAAGTAAGACCCTACACACCACGTAGACCAGATGTAATTCACATCGGTTTTCTTGCTGGCAGCAGCTGGGGAATTCATTGACAGCGACACCCAAAGATTTGCAAAGCTGAGAGCAACGCTGGGGTTGTGTTGCTACTCCAAATATTTGGAATTTTACCTCTTCACCGTATTGCTTTCACCTCTGGTGCCGCCCCCTCCATCTCTCCTCTTAGGCACTGAGGCTCCTGAGCTTTTTCTCAGCAATTTTGGGCTGGAAGGAAGGCAGAAGAAGAAATTCATAAATTCTTCCTTAAAGAACCATTGCCTATGGAGAGTCCTGCAGCGTCCCGGTGGGATTGCCTTCAGCTGAACCACATGCCGAAATTACAGTGTTCAAATTGTTCAGAAAAGCAATAGAAAAACAAACCTCAGTTTCTCAGTGCCTCTGTTTACACTTTGGCTCTCCTTCTACTGGGCAACCATGGGTAAAAAAGAAAACCTTTTGGGTTTTTTTTCCCTAATGGGAAAAAGTCCTGTATTTAAAAATCTTGCCCTACCTATGGGCAGAGAGTCACTGCAGATAGCTCAGGTGCATGCACATGTGTACGTTCAGCTCCTATTTCCACAAAACCCCTGTGGGAGGATTCATTTTATCTGTTGGAAATGGCATATCAAGGCCAAACATCTCCATCTGATTTTTCCCGGTAAATCTGGGTCCGGGCAGCAGCGGTTCAGCCCATACCGTGGGCAGCATCCTCACCCCATATGGAACAGGACCTGAGCAGCACCAGACTTCTCTTGCCCTGGATTTGGGGAATATGCACCATTTTTGGGTGGATGTCTTCCATCGCCAGCTCCCAGCACTGCTTGCGGACATCAGCAGCGCAGAGGCTTGTCCCCACACCGGTCCCCGTTGCTTACCTTTCCCGCTCGGACGTTAATGGGATAACGTTAGCCAAGTGCTTTGAAGACGAAGAAGAAAGACTAGGCAAACAAGAGCAGATAAACAAAGTGCTTCATCTTCTGCGCAGCGCCGGGCGAAGAGTGCTTCCAATTATTTTTCCCAGTGTCTCCACGTACTGGAGAAGACAGGTCACAGCTGAGCTCTCCTTCCTCCCCCAACCCAAAACATACCATTTGATCCGTCCCTGCAGGATGCTCCCGCGAAGCACACACTGATGCATCGCCGGAGCTGCCGGTTAATTCAACAGCCATTAACCTAAGTAAAACTATAACCCGCTGAGTAAACATTTCCCTATTGTTTCTGGAGATTACTGTGCTGGGAAGTCATTAATAACCTGGGAGTACATTCAATTTATCTTTGTTTATTAGCTGCTTTTGTCAGACACGAGGATCGTCCTCCCGCTATTGAAGTATCACACTATGACATTAGCCCTGACTACAGCCTCTGTAAAGTCAACAATCTGATATGGTCATTAATCTCACACTTCAAAAGGGGAGGCAGGAGATTGAGTAGGAAGCCCTCACATCTGCTCTTCCACTTGCCGATTGCCACGGCCTGACTTCAGATAACGGCTCAGTCTAGCATCCTCCTCGCCTGCTAGACCCTGCCAGGACCCCCAGATTTTCACTTCCAGTCAAAGCGGACCAGCAGATATGACACAGGACCTGTAGGAGACCTGTATCCTGAGGAACAGGAGCTGGAGATGTTCCACATACCCCCACATCACATCAAACAACTGCATTTAGGTGACCAAATCCCATCCCTAGTCCCTAAGTGTAAAGCTCCAAGGGTACTCCCATAGACACTTCCGTCTCATTTTTGAGCTAAAGCCAATGCACCTTGTCCCAAATTCCAGTTTGGTGCAATGGGCCCTGGTGGGTCCAGAGCTCACCACTCTGTGTGTGGGGTCAGAGGAAGCTATGGCTCACTGCAGACCTCCCAGGAGCTGAGGGCAAGGGAGGACCTCAGCTGTGAAGGTCCCTCACTGCAAAGGTTAAATGGTAAGCATCGCCTCCTCCAACTTCGTGTGGAGCCATTCCTTCAGCCTTTTGAAAAAGACAGAGTTAGAAAACCAATGGGTTTGCTGTAGGAACGGAAATGGGTCGGTGTAATGCTTAACCCCCTTACTATTTTGGAAGAAATGACTGAAAACACTGTTAAAATAATATATTCTTTACTAATAGCAATGTTTTTCATACGCTTTCACTACAGCTAGTGCTGCCACTGGTCTGGGACACAAGTTATTGTAACGAATGGAGCAGGAGAAGCCAGTATGTAAAGTATCCTCTGTGGTTAAAGCAGTGGCACATTCAAGCCATCACAGCCAAACCAAACCCAGCATCATTGTTTCTGGGCAACATTTGCTAAACCATAGAATCATTGACTCATAGAATCACAGAATTGCCTAAGCTGGAAGGGACCTTTCAGATCACCCAGTCCAACCATCAACCTAACTCTGACAAGAACCACCACTAAACCATATCACTAAGCATTATGTCTACCCATCCTCCAGGGATGGTACCTCAACCACTTCCCTGGGCAGCCTGTTCCAAAGCTTAATAACCCTTTCACTGTAAAATTTTTTCCTAATCTCCAATCTAAACCTCCCCTGGTGCAACTTGAAGCCATTTCCTCTTGTCATGTTGCCTGTTACTTGGGAGAAGAGACCCTCTCTACAACCCGCCTCTCTACACCCTCCTTTCAGGTAGTTGTAGAGAGCGATAAGGTTTCCCCTCAGCCTCCTTTTCTCCAGGCTACACAACCCCAGCTCCCTCAGCTGCTCCTCATAAGACTTACTCTCCAGATCCCTCACCAGCTTCATTGCCCTTCTCTGGTTTGGGTTGGAAGGGACCTTAAAGGCAGCGACCCCTCCCACTAGACCAGGTTGCTCCAAGCCCCGTCCAACCTGGCCTTGAACACCTCCAGGGATGGGGCCTCCACAGCTTCTCTGGGCAACCTGGGCCAGGGGCTCACCACCCTACAAGCATTTGCTTCCTGAATGATTTCTTTCCTACCCCAAGGAATTGTTTCATAGCACAAACCATGGATGATAAAGCTTTGCCCTCTGTGTACAGAAACCACCCTTCACTTGTCCTGGGAGTGTCACTGGCAGCTCTTTCACGAGCAGGAGGAGTTATTTAATAGCATAAAAGAGAAAATTCATTAAAAATGAAAAGTTCATTAAACTTTATTAAAACTTCATGAAACTTCATTTAAATCCTGGTTTCAACAGGATATTATTTTTATTTACGTACCTTTGGGGGTAAAAAGGAAGATGCCAACTCTCTTCTTTGAAAGAATGACATGTATGACCTACAGGAACACTTCTTTTCTCTTTTCTTTTCTAAAATGAAACAGAGAAGTTTTTTAAATTGTATTTTATGCTACCCAGCCCTCCAGGAGCTGTGATGTGGGGCTGGGTGGGTGTGGGGGAGATCCCTCCTCCAAGCCAGCTTGCCTGGCTTCCTGGATGTTGGAGATTAGGTCCAAACCCCTCCAGGCAAGGAGGAACTTCAGTGTGCATCTCCCACGTCCTAAACAGATGCTTTAATCACTAAGATATTGCATAAGGAGAGGGAGGAGGCTGCCTTTGGGAAGAAATCACCCGGTTTTTTTGTTTCTTTAAAAATGGTATTAGGGCAGCACTTTCAAGACCTCCTGAGACCTCCAGAGTGATGAACCCTGCCTGAAAAGGCATACTGATTTCTTTGAGCCTTAGCTCTTTTCACCATTTTCTACTAGCTGGTTTACATGAGTCTTCATCTACTCCTCTCAAGATGCCCCAGTTTTGGATCTGGTTCCCTGCTGAGGTGGCTGGTTGATGGAGATTCAACTCCTCTAACACCTTCGTTGTAATATCCATTTTTTTTTTGTTAGTTTTAAACACTCTGACACTTTTTAATGACGGACACCTCTACGTAAAACACATTAGATACTATGCATGGCTTAAACACTGAGAGCTGCAGCAGGGCTGGTACCAGTATTCACTTTTACCGCACACTTTATACATAGGCTAAAGATGTTGTATATAAAGTAGTATTTATCAGTAGCTATTGCTCATGCAGATGCACGGTGCTCCATACCATGGCAAAGGAGAAATTAAAATAGTCTTTTGATGAAAAACTTCTTATTTTCTTTTGTAAGATGCTCTGTGTGTCTGTGCATTGCACTTCTCAGACCTGTCCATGGAAGACACTATTTTTCACAGCACTTGTCCTGGGCTTGGTCTGTCATGCAGGACAAGACCTGTCAATGGCTTTGTAGGGCATTTTCACGAAAAATCAAGCAGTATCCCTTCCGTCATGTTAGATAATATGGTTTAGTATGGAATATCCTTTAAAATTGTGGTTGCACACAATGCAATATATTTGGAATCACAAGCCTTGGAAGGATTTTACCACTTTCATCATAAGCTTATGTGGGCAATGAAAAAAAATTAAATTGCTGTATGTCATCTCCATCTTGTAAGAGAAAAGGTTTCCCCTCCCAGCCCTCTCCCAGATTTTTAGTTTGGGGAAATGACCATGGACAGGCACCAGACCTTCACGCGAGTGTAATTTAACCATTTGCTCTGTAACTGGGGAAAGACTTGCGCGGGCGGAGAGGGCTCGGTGTCTAAACCCTGCCACTAGGTAACGGCAGAAAGAAAGGAAAGCGAAATCTTTGATCTCGGTGAGGTGCTAATTTGTAAGGTTTGGGGGTTGTTAGGGCCTTAGGAAGCGAGGGCCAGCTCATACAGCAGGGTGCTTATCTGGCAGGGGATTAATGACGCATTACTATCTCCACACTCGGCCATTTACCCAAGCGTTTGAAGACAAGCCTACGTGTCAATGAAGGCATTAGAGCGGACACCTTGAGCCCATCGGGTTTATCTGGCCGCTGCTGACAGGAACAGTAGGTGACACCGAGCCAGGCAGCAAACTTCAAAGTTTCGCGGGCTGAAGTCTTGCACCGAAGACAAACAACCTCTGCTGCTGGGGCCGGGACAAACAGCTGGGTGGGGAGGGCAGCTGGGAGATGAAAGGCTCGTCCCCTCATCGTGTTGGCGTCTGCGCTGCCTGAGCTGGCCTTCATTTAGTGGAGGGGGCTTGTTTTAATGGAAACTTTCATCTCGGCCCTCCTGAAAGCAACGGTGTTTTAAAAGGAGGAATGAGAGGATTTGAAGCGGACGAAGACCAGAGAAGTCACCTGCTGCTTGGGCAATTACAACCTCCAAGAGGAGGGATGGTCCCTTGATGTTGTTGTTGGAGGATAAAACACAGCATTTATTTCCAAAGGATGGGATGCTTGGTAGAGTGAGCCCACGGGGAGGGAACAATGGAAGGAAAAGAAAAATATGAGAAGGAGAAGCTATTTGCCCAGCACTTCTCTGTTCTTCCAAATCTCAGTTTCTCTGATAGATGCTGTTGCCTCTGTTACAAACCTCACCCTTCTTTCCCTGCAGACCTCTGCAGTTACAACCACCGCTACTAAATCTTGCAACCAGCTTGAAAACGCCACTGAACCTAAAAACCGTTTGATAGCTTTCAAAAATTTCACTTTCAAATAAATGCGATGTTTGTTTAAAAGGTAGGGAGGTAGGGCGGGCATTAAAAGGTAGGGAGGTATTATTTTCATGGTGAGGTAAAACGCTGATCCTTGAGGCTAGGATTAATGTTTGAACCAGTGAGCTTAATACCTTATGGTTTGTCTCCCTGGTGTGATTTTAACTAATAGGCATTTAAATGAAAAAAGATTACATGAAAATCCTTTAAAAATAAGTATAACCCGTATTTCACCTTTATCTGTATCGTACGCTATTGAGGACAAATACATAAGGACCAACAGAGTCGCTCCTGGTTGCACAATATCAGTCTGAATAAATCTGTCGATTAACATCCCCAGTATGCTTGCAACCCAAAGATTTCTCCAGCTAAAACCCAAGTTTTTTTTCTCTCCAGTGCCAGTCATTTTATTAACAGCCCACACCATTTGATTGCGACACACTGGGAGCTGGAGAAGCAACATGATGAATGTCACACATTTCCAAAGGTGTCAGATAAGGTGCTGCAGAGCTGGTGGCAGGTACTGGTGGGCCCCGAGGCCACCTCAATGCCAAGTTGGGTTGGAAGGAGCACCTCTGCCCTCTTCTGGGCCAGCCACAGCCTAACTTGACCTCCACAAGAACTTAAAGCCCCTTTGATATACAACATCACTTGCGATGGTTGGAGGAGGACAGCAGCTATGAAGCTGCGTCCATTAGAGCTTGCAGCTCCTGCGCAAAACCTCTGAATTTAAATCTCACCCGGGTTCTGGGACTTGGCACCTTTATCGGGGGACTTGTGGTGAATGCTGAGAAGGGGGACGTTACAATTTCTGATGTGAAGTCCCTCTAAAGCAAGCGCATCCTTCCCTGTGGCGATCGGCAGACACAAAACTCATCCACACTTCGGCGCACGTCTCGATCTCGCTCACTTGTGGTCCGGGCTTGCTGCTTTTTTTTTTTTTTTGGCTGCCTTTAATTTGTGGCCATTCAGTAACCGCTAGTTGCAGGCCTGCTGGGCTCAGCCCCCTTTACAGAAGCTGTTCTCTGCAACCACAACCATTTTAGAAAAATCAGGATGTGATGGAATATTTACTCTTTGATTGTTTAACAACATCTGAGAATTCAAGCAATTCCCGTAAGACCCCGAGGAATGCGGAGCCAGAGAAGGGAAAGCCGTGCCAGAACCAACTCCTTTTCATTTCTTTTGGACTGCGGAAACTGGAGCCGAAGAAAAGCTGGGATAACGAAGTGTACAGTGGTTTTAATTAGCTGCAAGCTGGCGCATTTCTGGAATGTGGGGGTTGACTGTATTGGTTTAATGATGAATAAATATGGAACGGTGTGGGTGGGTGTATAAGATAATACATAATGCCATAATGCACAGGGAATATAAGGAATGCCACTGCAATATCAGAGCGTGGTCACATAGCCCATGGAGCTGTGCTCTTCCCAAGGGAAATCCCTTTGCCGGGCATTTGGGGAAGGCTCTTTGGGTTTACTTCACATAGAATCACAGAATGTGTTAGGTGTGAAGGGACCTTTAAAGGTCACCTAGTCCAACCCCCCTGCAGTAAGCAGGGACATCCTTAACTAGATCAGGTTGCTCAGAGCCCCATCAAGCCTGGCCTTGAATGTCTCCAGGGATGGGGCCTCCACCCCCTCTCTGGGCAACCTGTGCCAGTGTCTCACCACCCTCAGTGTAAAGAACAACTTTCTAATGTCTCATCTAAACCTGCCCTGCTCTAGTTTAAAACCATTGCCCCTCGTCCTATTGCTACATGCCCTTGCAAACAGCCCCTCCGCAGTTTTCTTGTAGGCCCCCTTTAGGTATCGGAAGGCTGCTATAAGGTCTCCCTGGAGCCTTCTCTTCTCCAGGCTGAACAACCCCAACTCTCTCAGCCTGTCCTCACAGCAGAGGTGCTCCAGCCCTCTGATCATTCTCGTGGCCCTCCTCTGGACCCGCTCCAACAGGTCCGTGTCCTCCTTGTGCTGAGGGCTCCAGAGCTGGACACAGCACTCCAGGTGGGGTCTCAGGAGAGCAGAGTAGAGGGGGAGAATCACCTCTCTGGATCTGCTGGCCATGGTTCTTTTGATGCAGCCCAGGATGCGATTGGCCTTCTGGGCTGGAAGCACGCATTGTTGGCTCGTGTCTGGCTTTTCATCCACCAGTACGCCCAAGTCCTTTTCCGCAGGGCTGCTCTCTATCCCATCATCCCCCAGCCTGTATTGATAATGAGGATTGTCCCGACCCATGTGCCAGGGAAGGAGCTCTTCTGGAAGACGGTATTGCCCATTGTTGCACACTTGCAGAGGAGACAAGCACAGGGCTGGATGTCTCACCTGGAGCATTAAGCAAGTGGTTTGCCTGGTGACATGCTGCACAAAGCTCCTGGGATGCCACAGGGTGTTGACACCCTCTATGTTTCCCCTTTTCCACTGGTACAGCATGCACCTCTGCCAGCACTGAAGCAGAAGTATTCACCAGCACACTTAGAGAAGCAGAGGACCATCAGCATGAGACAATGAGCCCTCGCGGTCAAAAGCTGTCAAACAAAGAAATTGGTACAGGGAACACCCTCCATACCCCAAACACTCCCTGCTGGTCAGTACAAGGCTTTTAGTGCAAGAGACCGAAAGTCATGAAATTTTCATAGCGTTTTGATCCCAAAATTAGCGTAAGCAGGACAGAGCCGTTGGGCCATGCACCTTGCCAACAGCCCATCTCTTGCTGATGCTACAGAGGAGGGCAAAACCCCAAGCAACCAAGCTAAGATGCAATGGATGGGAAAACCTCCCAGTCTTTGCAGAGTCGCAGACATCTGGGATTAATACAGTGTGCGCACACATATATTTACACATATATATGGCATAATAAACAATAATCAAATCTTATTTGGACTGTGCTGGAGGACATCACAAGCCACACACACCAAGAGCCCAGCTTTAACGTTGATCTGCCGGCCCACCCTCCCTCCAGCCACACGTCCTCTCCTGTATCAAGCGCGGGTTGGCAACGGGCTCCAAGAGCCATTGCAGAAGACCAGTAGAAAGATTTCATAATTGCTTTGTTTAATGAAGTTTTACAACTGTGATTACGCTGTACTGGAGTTCTAGCTTATATTGGTAACAGTAGCTGTTTCCTGCATGATTGAACTTAATTTATAGGCAGCTTGGTCAAGTAGCAAATACACCTGGGACTAAGTCCTGCACCCAGGGATTTCAGCAGAAGCAGCAACGGGCACTCTGCGGGTTGTGCTGTCCTCTCTGCCCCGTTGCTCTTGCCTTGCTAGGCCTGCCTGAATCATCTGGAAACCCGCTGGACACATCAGTAGGGAGGGATGATTTTGCATGCCTTCCTTACCAGCCATCTCTGAAGTGTTCTTGGTACAATAATCACAACTCCGAAGCATAGAGCCGTGAGCGCTAGTCATGAAAATACACTGGAAAATGTGTTATGCTGAAACCAAAATGCAAAAGCACTTTTGGACTATAATAAAACGTCTTTCAGATACAAAGGCACACCAGATTTAAGGCAGGGTTCTAAAGCTTGGTTACTGATACAATATTCTTCTACTCTCCATAGGACACAGCTATAGTTTGCATAAAATAGATTAGACCTAAAATCTTGGCCTTCCTTTTCCCAGCCTGTTTTATCCCAAAACCCATGGCAAAGCCCATCTCCGGCAGGGCGTTCGAGCAGAGAAACTGCTGCTCGTGTGAACAGGAGCGGTACACGCTCCCCGCTAGTGCTGGCTGTTGTTATCAGCACGTAAGATTGCAGCCTGGAACACTAGCCAGGCCCTGTAAACTGCAAACCACCACCGTGCCTCAGCCTTGCAATGAGGTAACCCCATGGATTTCGGTCATCGTCGCAGCTCGAGGACATCAGAGCAGCCAAAGGTCCCATCTTGCTTGAAGATGCAACAACTGGCCTCATACCTTCAGCATCATTTCCCTCTCTGGCCGCATCACTTTTAAATTATATAAAGAAATTCCCTGCCGTGGTGAGCCGGTCCTTTATTATCCTTTTCCTTTCTGGTGCAGCAGCCAAGAACAAGAGTCGAGTCCACCGTTATGGGTCTCTCTGGAAACTCGAGCATCTGGTGTTGCATCTCGTGGCATCCTTTCAAAAGATCAGCCAGGCAGCTGCTGAGCACATGTGCAAAGGGAAAGCGCTGCCTGTTAGTTAAAGCGACGCTATAATAAGAGCATTCACTCTCGGCAGCGCCGTCGTTGCTGGGGGCGGCTTCCTGGACCCTCCGAGCTCTGCGATTTCAGTGCCATATAAAGCAGCTCCCACACCAACAGTGAACGTCAGGCTGAGTACAGAGGGGATCATTTTATTCCCACTCCAGGACAATGAAAGTTTAGAAAGTCACTGAAAGATGAAGATGCTCAGATTTGGGGGTTGCGCTTTGAAGTATTCAAGCATCAGATGTTGCATTGCCAGCCCGTAGGTCTCCATTTTTGGGTAGAGAAGCCAGAAGGGTATGTCAGAGCTTCAGTTTGGCACTGTCTTCATAAAAAAAGGATGACTTGGAAGTGGCTGAGTCGCACTAATGTCTGGAGAAACAGTTACCTGGGGGGTGTGGGCAATGCCTGGCACAGCATGTCCATGTAGGAGCATGCTGGGAAGCACAGCACCCTGGGCATTGCCTCCCGCCAGCTGCAGAAGAAGGACCTGTTCCTCTCACTGGGCACAACGCTGAATGTTGGTAGATGCCCCCAAAACATCAGGACTAAGCCATGGTAGCAGAGGTGCCACCCTGAGCTTCCTAGGCAATGCTGTAACAGCTTCTCATGTTAGGCTGCAAGTTGGGCGATTTGGGCCAGGGAAGCCACTGTTTTCTAGGTGGGCAATACAGCTTCATTTACGGCATTTTCTCCTTATGGCTCAGGATGGTTTTTTTGGCACATGAATATAGAATCACAGAATCATAGAATGGTTTGGGTCAGAAGGGACCTCAAAGACCATCTAGTTCCACCTCCCTGCCCTGGGCAGGGACACCTCCCAGTAGACCAGGTTGCTCAAACCCCCATCCAGCCTGGCCTTTAGTATCCATCTTTGGTCCCAGAGAAATATCGAGATCTTCGCGGAAAGGAAATTACAATGCTGTGTAAAAATGATCTCCTCCTATCTCTACCGCGGGTGGCTGATTTGGGGCAGGAGGGGGAGATCATCCCTGTCCCCCAAAACAGTCCAGAGTCCAGTCCATTACTTCCCCCACTTGCTCCATCCCACACACACCCGCCTGCTCTGGCCGGCACCGAGATGACTGAGATGCACATCTGCAACATCCTCACCCTTGTGTTTCTGTGAGCGGGTTGATGCTGGGACACACAATATTCCAAACACAGAGCTGTTGCACTCTGGGGGAAAGCTAAACAATACAGCTGTGAACGCTAAATTAGGTATCAAAGTGCTTTCGGACAGAAACAACTTGAACGTGTGGGAAGATTTTGGATGTACAAGGGCAGAATATATCTGTAATAATCCCAGGCTCGATTACCCAGCTATAGGTCTAAATTCAGCATGTGCCTTGGAGAGGCGCTGGGAAGGCAAGGTATGCTTCAGGAAGAAGCTTGTATTTGCTGACAGCTTGAGCTTTGCATTTCTACCAAGGCTGGGAACATGTCGATGTGCATCTTGCTCCCTTTCCTTGGCCGCTTTTCCCGATTGCCTGCTTTCCCTGTTCCCCAAGCCCAGAAAGAAAGAGCACACCCTGGGCGTACAGCAGCCAGGAGGGAGGTGAAGCCTGCGGGAGGCAAACAGCTCCCGCAAGGAGAAGACCTTTCCTTCCCTCCCACACATGCCCACGTGCATCGGTCTCTCGGACGAGCTGATATCCAACTTCCAGCTCCGCAGAAGGGCGGGATGGCCCAGCTTTCTCCGGGGTGATGGAGAAAGCGTTGCCATTGGGTCTCCATCCTGCAAAGGGTTAGATGGGGGCTAAACCGTGTTTTCGCTGGGGGTGGCCGTGCAACGCGCAGGATACACGGTTAAGCATTCAGCCGCTGCAGGATGTGGGGTTTGCATTGCCAAAAAAAAAAATATATTAAAAAAAATAGGAAGAGAGAAAGACTGAAGTCTGCTCTCACTTTCGCTGGCTTCATTCTAATGGCACTAATTTCAGCGACACCAGCCCTGCTTTAGCACAGCACTTTGCCTTGCACCCAGTATCTCACCGATGGACAGACAACATACGGTCCTCCTGTCCTTTCGGCTTCCTGCAGTGGGGGGGAAAAACGCTACCAGTTTGCAAATGCTTAGCACCCCGACCCAGCCGAGTTTAGGATAAGTGCTAGAACTAATGTAAACAGAGAATTACACTATTACAGCTGCATGTGGTGTTATAATTACACAAGAATGCAGCTCAGCCGCTGGTGCATCATATGCGCCACACTGTCGCCAAATTTGCAGATGTTCAGTCTTACTTTTATTAAGCATGACAATGCCCAGCAGGATCTATTTTCTCTGATTATACTCGAATGGAGAGGAATATTAAAAGGCAGGATAATTAAAAATATATGCCTAAACAAAGGATGTGTCTACAATTCTTTTTCCTAGCGCTTTGAAATAGTTCAAATTTCTCGGCTGGCTCGTGTATACAGGGAACCAAAAGGATGTCTTAAATTCAGACATATGTCTTCATTCTGTTTAATGTGCCAGAACAAAAACATAGCTCGAGACCACCATGAATTGATTTTTAAGGGACGGCTCCTCGTTCCACTCTGCCAGACTCCAGGGCAGATTTTGCAGCTAGGATATAATAGTTTCCTACAAGAAAAAAAAAAAGAGATAGAGCCTATCTGCTAAATTTTATGGTGGGGATGTTGCATGGGGAGTGTGACCTCAGTTCAGGTATTAATTCTATATTATTAAGCATCAGTTTTTAAAACAGATGCTCAGAGGAGCACAGATGCAGGGATGCTCAGCAGAAAGTCTTTGTGAGCGGCATTTCACTAAATTGTCTCCAACACTTACGGCAGGCCCTGAAATAATCATCATGCTTCGAGCTGGTTTGGAGGATGAGGATTTGAGGAAAGCAAACAACCTGATTTGGAGGCCAGCCAGCCGGTCGGTCGCAGGTCAGGGGATGGGAAAAGTAAAGGCACTGATGTAGCACAAGTGGGAGCTGGGAAATTCAGAAATGGTGTGTTAGAAACGGGAAAGGGGAAACTCCGGCTGGGAAATACGTATAGAAAAAAAAAAAAAGGGCTCAAGTTAACCTTTCCAAATGTGCTTTCAGGATGCAGTAAACCAAGGCGCAGAGAGCGGAGGGGCTGGAAGCGACCGGCTGGCGGGCAGGAGCAGTGCTGCTGCCCTCAGAGCAGGAGACAGTGGCAAGGACGGCTGGCAGGACGAGGGACGAGGCGCGCCAGAGGACGGGATTTCTGATAGCTGTGGCTCGGTGGGTGGTGCTGGATGCTGCCTGCAGAGGGAGAGGCAAAGCTCTGACTTGTGTGAATCCACCTCCGCCTCAAGAACCAGCCACCCCAAACCCAAACCAAATAATGCAACCTCTGCTCTATCTATACACATTCCCCAATGTCTTGCCACCTAAAGGAAGCCGCGGCTCCTAATCAGCTTGGACATTTGGGGCAAGGAGAGAAGAAAAGCTGCCAGAATGAAGGGAAAAAAGCCCTGAACCCATCATAACTTCCCTCGAGTCAGCACAGCCTTGCGGGGGCTGTGGGGAACTGGCAGCATCCTGAAGGTCAGGGTGGAAAGAGAAAGGCAGAGTCAAGCTGGCTGCAGGGAGGGCTCAGTTGTCATTTGCTGGGCTATTCTATAGGATATAGAGGATGGTTGGCACTGAAAATATCAAAACTGATTGTTTCCTTCAAACGCAGCATCCCCACCGCTCTGCAAAACCAGATTTCCAAATCTTTGTTCAAGTCTTGGCCTCTGTTTTTACCAAACCTTGAGCCAAAGAGCCCACGTGTCCCCTGGTGCTTCCACCCTGGAGACGCCACTGGAACACTTCACTGATCAAAAAGCTAAAACCAGCTTGAAAATGGGTCTCGGTGCCTAAAGCGGAACTTGGGCAGCATTTACATGCTTAAATCCCAGACTCTGGCCTTGAAAATCCCCCGCCTCCTGTTTTATCTAAGGGGACCTAAACGCTACAGGCACCTTAGCTGTGATCCGAACCCCCGCAGACACCCCGGGATCGGGCGAGGGCTCTGTATTCCATCCAGCCACTCTTTGGTGTCAAACATGCCAGGAGCCCTCGGTGCAGGAGCCAGGATACTCTTCTCCCCCAAAGCTATCCCAAAATAGCCCAATTTAGCAACAGTCGCTGTGCTTTCAGCTCTTGTCCGCAAAATAGATTTGATGTAGTGAGAGCACAGACCAGTTTCCCATGGGGGCAAAATTCAGGTGTGTGGCCATTAGGCTTGGCGGTGGAGCCACAAAAACTAGTTTTGCCTTTTGGAAGTGCCTAGTGCTGTCATCCCCAGAGGGCAGCAGCGCTCGTGGACCACGTTTTGTTACTGTGATTTAATCTGGAAGAGTGCAGCAGCTTCCCGCGGTCTCCTTGTATTAATGGGGTTGCCTCATCCCACGGCAAGCCCTGTATTAATCGAAGTTTGTGTTTCCTGCCATTTTCAATACTTACAAGAGTCTTACAAGCATCTCAGCAGCGATGCCCAGTTTAATGATTTTTACGCTGGCTGGGAATGGCCTCGCTCCTGCACGAGCTTTGGGCCACGGATGCCCAGAACCGGATTTACAAATGACATCCACTATTCGTTTTCTCATCCACTATTTCTTTTCTAGAAATAGCCATTGCTCAGCATTACCGATGCTTTAGGGGAAGGCTGTATGCTATGTAATTGGAGGACGCAGTAAGAGCAGCACAGGAGGCCTGGGGAGCTGTGAAATGGCTGGGAAGGTGAGGCTGCCCGGGCTGCCAAGAGGAGCGGGAACGCGGTCTGATATCCAGCAGCAACAGCTGGAACTGCTCTTGCCTCTCCCATGGCAGAGCTATGTAGGATGCTGAGGGCTCCCCCCAGCCGAGGAACAAAGGAAGCGAAGAGAACAACAGCGAGCAAAAAATAGGTTATGCCAGGAGGAAGTCTGGATTAAGCAGCCAGATTTCCTCTACATAAATCTTGCTGTGAAATGACTCATTAGCTCATGAAGCTCTTTCCCCTCACTTCCAAACACATCTCTCGCTCAGAGAAGTTCCCCGGGACCGTAATGAGCTTCTCCAAAATGTTCGCAGGTCCTTCCGGACAGAGCTGCTGGAGCTTGGGGAAGGATCTCTGCCCTCGCCCGTGCCTGGCTGCCCAGCAGGCTCACTCGGCTCAGCCTGGTGGCCAAGCCTCAGGAGTGAAGCAGTGGGTCCATGTTCTCAATTCACAAGTGGTCCTTGACCTTCTGGGACACCCCACTTTCAAAGGCAGGACCCATCCCCTGAAGGACCAGGCAAACACACAGCACCATTTGCAAAGCCCTGGTTGAAGCCGTAAGACCTCATTTGGTTCCTGCTTCTCAATTTTCAAATCTCCTTTCAGGACCTTTGCACCTCATTACAAATGTTCGGGGTTTGGGTTTTTCCCCCCGCTCCTTGTGCTTCTTGCAACCAGCGTGGAAATAATTTGGGTAAGATGGGTTCATTGTGACTGTCCCGAAGCCATGTTTCCAAGGGCTGCAGAACACGCTTCTTGTAGGGTCAGCTTCCTCCCTCCATCCTCGCAGGACCCAGCTATTATCATGGACCAATAACTATCTTGGCACACATACATACATACACACACACACAAATATATATATATGGATTTCCTAAACTTTTTTTTAGACCATATCTGTTTGTACACACTCAATATATGAGATCAAGGAGAGGAAAAAAAAAAACACAAACCAAACCAAACACAGCTCTTCATGCTTTGTTTTCTCCCACAATCGTTAAGTGTTAAACCAACATCTGGATGCTCTATAAATGTGTTATTTAAGGGGAGAGAGTTCCCCAGAAGTGTTTATTTGCAATGTCTTCGTCCCTGTGGCAGAGTGGCTTTTTGACGTGAGGCTCATTGGCAGCTCATTGCATTGAAGTGACTCTTTTGTAGTCTCAGTGTCTGTACAATTGCCAGAGCCAGAAGATTACCACATTAAAAATACACGTCAGTCTCATTAAGGAGCGGTGTCTAGCAACATCCGGCGGGGAGCTCGCTGGTGGAAGCCTTGATTTAAAGGCAGGATTCACTCACTCAGACAGGGAGGGAGCTTGTGGGATCACTGGCAGAGTTATCCCTCTCCCTTTTTGTTCGGTGGCCGGTATGGGTTTGCTCGGATATGGGGGAGGGATGCTTAAGGCATCTTTTGCTCCATTGCTTGCTCTGGTCCCTGGGCTCTGGCATGACTGGCCCAGAACAGAGCCCCCGTCTCCTGCGAGGTGATGGAGGGCAAAATGCTGTGGCTGCTTCGAAAGTAGTCAGCACACTGCAGGCTTCTGCTTCAGGCCCTTTGTCACCTTGAAATAGTGACCCCGGTGGCATGTCTCCAGGGAGAGCCAGAGAGCTGGATACCACAGTGCCTCACCGCATTCATGACATTGAGGGGGGGATGCGGGGTGAGGAGGTGTACGGTATGGCCCTGCAGGCAGGATGCAGGCAGGTTTTAGTTGCTTATGTCCAGTACAAGGATCTGTAAAAATCTGTGGATTAGCTCTGGTTGGTGCCTAGTACTTGTCAGACCCCTCCTGGTGTGAATATCCGTTCCCATGGCAGCTTTGAACTGTCTTGAAGGACCTCCAAGCCCAAGGCCGAGTGACAGGCTGCAGATGAGACACTATATAAATTGTAGTGAAACAGCACAAAGAAGAGCCTGTCCTTCTACATCCTCCTCCACTTCACCACCTTATGGAGGAGAAGAGCAACGATGCTTTTCCCAAACCTGGGAAACGGCTTTGCGGTGCATAAACTGCGTGGTGGGATTTTAAAGAGGAAGCATCAGTGACTTGCAAGGCAATAATTCTCCTGGACATCATATAAAACAAATCAACAAGCAAAAGAAAATAGTGTAAATGTGGTGCACTTCTCCCAGCGCCCTGGAGCAATGTTGGACTTCAAGGAATGTCAGGACAGACTGCTGGGAAAAAAAGGAAACGAGTTGCGTGGAAGAAACCAAACCCAATCACATTGCTGTGAACATGGTTCCAGCTTAAAATTTACATCTAACTTGAAATACATGATTATATTTTCTATCGCCGAGTTTAAAACTAATTGAAAACATGTCAGCTCCATTAAACTGAAGCTGGGTGGCAAGGGAAAATATGACGTGCTGGATGGAAACACTGCTGTTAAGCACGGCTGTTTATAGGAGATGAGATGCTGCCGTCCTCGGTCGGCGATATTTCGTTGAAAACCCTATGGGGGAAGGAAGCAAAGCAATTAGCAAACTGCAAACCTTAATAAAAGAGGTTTAAAATAAGCTCGAGTGTCCCGTTTCCCCCAGTGCTCAAGATGTTGATGGGTTTTGGGTGGCATGTCCTTGCTGTGTGCCAGGATGGGGTGAGCGCCGCTCCCAGCTTGTCGCGTTGCAGGAAGATCTGCTCTCTGCCGTTCGCTGCCGTCAATACAAGAGGAGGAAACAGCTTGTGAGTCAGGAAAAGGTGTCATTTGTACAACAGGCATGGTTTGTCCTGTAAATAATAATAATAATAATAATAAAAAAAAATAAGCCCTCCTTAATTAGTCTTAGGCCAAGAAGTTGCACAGTATCAGGGCTCATGCAAAGCATGCTTTTAATTTTCTCCTGTGCAGACCATCTCCATGCTCTGGAGAGAAATTAAGAAAGGAAGGAATTTTGTGTGATTGGATTTTTTTTGTTTGTTTGCACCCCACGACCCCCCAACACATGGGAAAGCCCATAATTTTGCAATACCACTACCATATATTACAAAGCAGCCTAGCTACAACCAGACGGGCTGCAGGGAAAGGATTTCTGTCATCTTCTCTCTTGGCATTGACTTGAGAGGGAACCTCAAGTTCCCTTGCGGTGGGGCAAACGCCGGCCTTTCTGAGCACCCATCAGTCTCCTGATGAACCCCCTTCATCAAGCAACTTTCCTACAGCCTTTCAAGGGTATTAGGTATGAACAGACTCACCATGAATAGACTCAGTTTGGGTACTACATCCAACATGCGTTAGCTATGTTGGATGTAGTACCCAAACTGTGGAGGCTTTATACAAAAAATTGTTGAGGATTTGAGAACATACGTAGCCCATCTAGAGCTCAGGATGCAAAGCGTTGCTTCTTTTCTATTCCTAGCAGTGCCTTTGAAAAATGTTTGACTATAAGAAGGCAATTACTTCGGCAACAGATGCAGTTCCAGCAGTAGCTCTGGTGACATCTTCGCAGGTTTAATAACATTTAAACTGGGTTAAATCTGTGCAGTTTGCACAGGAGCAGAATTCTGTCCTTTCTGCTGAGAAAGTCGGAAGCAAGTGAAAAGCTGGTGAGCTGAAAGCTTCCTATTTGATCAACATCTTCCTTCCGTTTTGAGATTTAAGCAAAAACAAGCATATTAATAATACGCTTCTGCTTCTCTGCTTTTTTTTTGGTCGATTTTAAATGCAACGGCGTGAAAGGTGTGTTTGTGCCATTCTGAAAGGAAAGCCCTCAGCAACATTTAGCAAAAGCGTATTTTTTAAAATGGGAGACATTACTTTCCTTCAGGATTTCTAACCACCTCTAACAATCCCATTTAAGTACAGGAAGGAGAATTTCATTCTCCTAATGACTTACCAGTAAGACATTGCTAGCATAGTTAGCTATCCCAAACCCCCTGGATATCCTGGCATTTATTAAAAGTGCAGCCAGCTGTAGATGGAAAATGAGTCTGCTCTCCACCTCTCCGACAAAGTAATCTGATAAATTTTACGATGTGCTCCCCATTTTGCTTTCCTACTCAGCATTTCAACGGGATAATATGAGTCTGTCGAAACTGCAGTAAATTACCAGGAAAAAATAATGCATTCCCTTGCTGTAGGTGTGATACCTCTATTTAATTCCCGAAAGCAGCATGTTTCTTTTTTCTCCTGGAAATAGCAAAGCAAAAAAAAAAAATCAGCTCAGGCCACTGCTTTACCTTTATTACTGGTGATAAAGGAAGTCAATGAGCCTATAACTGCGAAGTATTTATTTCACTGCTGCAAGAAATAACCTGTCAACAAATGGAGTCAGATGTATTAAATTCCTCCTGTGCTCATTCACATTGAGGGTTATATCACACTTCTCCCTGCGCCACAGAGGCAGCATTCGACAAAGATGGGAGCTGTGAGTCTGCCAATTTACTCCCCAAACTGGCAAGTTACACTAATTCATGGCTCTTTGCACTCAGAAGGTGGAAGCTGGAGGGATAGAAGAAAAGTCCTCTAGATGGTCCCTGATCCTCTGTCCTTTAGTGCCGTGGCATCATTTAAACAGTCCCACCTCTTTGATGACTCTTTCTCCTGCGTGCCTCCAGTACACCATTTTGCATTATTGGCCTAAGGATAAACATGGCCGGGGTTTCAAGCGCTGGGATTTTCCAGCTCAGCAATCAAATTACTTAAATCATAGAATCATAGAATTGTCAGGGTTGGAAGCGACCTTAAAGATCCTCTAGTTCCAACCCCCCTGCCATGGGCAGGGACACCTCCCACTAGATCAGGTTGCTCAGAACCCCATCCAGCCTGGCCTTAAAAACTTCCAGGGATGGGGCTTCCCCCACCTCTCTGGGCAACCTGTTCCAGTGTCTCACCACCCTCATGGTGAAGAACTTCTTCCTAATGTCCATTCCGAATCGACCCATCTCTAGTTTTAATCCATTCCCCCTAGTCCTACCATTACCCGACACCCTAAGAAGTCCCTCACCAGCTTTCTTGTAGGCCCCCTTAAGATACCAGTAGGCCATAATAAGGTCTTCTCAGACCCTTCCTTCTCCAGACTGAACAACCCCAACTCTCTCCATCTGTCTTCATAGGAGAGGTGCTCCAGCCCTCAGAGCATCCTTGTGGCCCTCCTCTGGACACGTTCCAGGACGTCCAGCCCCACGTAGTAGAGGCTCCAGAACTGGACGCAGTACTCCAGATGGGGTCTCACGAGAGCAGAGTAGAGCATGAGAATCACCTCCCTCGACCTGCTGGCCAGGGACAAATGGGGACAACAAGATCCAACTAGAGGTAACAGTTTGAAAAACACATGATTTGTGAGAGGGGACAAAACACACAATGCTTGGGACAAGGCCAACTTTTTTGCCCTGGCTTCCTTTCCATGACCTGTCATGATTAGACCAGTATTTATAAATATACATTTTCTTAATGTTAACATTGGAGCAAATTTTTAAGCATCTGCGGTCTACCATGCTTTGGAAAGGATTTGAAAGCAAACAGCTTTTTGGTAAAATTACATTTGTGTGCATGGTGAATGGTTTAAGAAACTCCTGAAAGACTGGCTCAGCCCTTGCACCTCTTTGGGGCGTCATTACTTGAATGGTTTTGCTGCATCAATTTATTTATTCTAAATTGTATTTTTGATCAAGTTTTAAATGAAGATAACAGATCAGCTGCTGCTAAACTCTCAGACCTCTTCTACCTGCAGTTCTCTGCTGCTAAAAGCTTGGTCTCTTTGCTGGACTCCACAGTGACAGTCAACGTGTTTTCAAACAACCCAAAAGAAGCCTCTCATTTCTTCCAAACCATTGATCCAGCTCCTTCTAGCCATGCAGTGTCTTTAATTTTCCATCAGCTTGGCTGATGGCTTGCTGGATTTTACAGGTGTACCACTATGGTGGTGATTTCCTTAAGCCTGAGCCAGCTGTTTTATTGCACTAAACTTAAACTCCGTTCCTAAGGGGCTTCTAGGATTTTCACGCTTCCAGAGCCTGCAGACTCAGCCACAACTCTGTCGACAGGCCAATGCTCAAACAGCCTTTCTTCTGGATTGTTTTTTTGAAACTTCATAGCTAACGGAGGATACCAAAAGTTTCCACTGATTATCTCTCTCGTATATTCAGTAAATATTCATCTTTCTAATACCCTCCCAGATCCCTGGCTTACGCTGCACCATTCAAAGAGCCCCTTCACATGGTCCTGGAGCTCAAGTTAGAGGTGGGCAAACTTTGCGGTGTTTGAGGTTTTGTGAATTTGGCAAAGTCTGTTTCAGGTTCACGGAGTTTGCTTGCTAATTTAGGGTAGAAAAGTGTATTTCACCACCATTTCAAATCATATTGTTTTTGTCCAAGGTACACAGTTTACAAAAAAACAAACATATTTTTCTACCTTGGGGAGAGCAGAACATCTCTCAAAGTGCACAGCAGCACAAACAGGCGCTCTATTTATTGACCTATGTATATATAGTTCCCCCCCACACTTTCTAAAGTGCATGTTTTTAACTTCACCCGTTCTCTAGGTTTTTTCCTTACTTGCCCCACCTCTAGTTTTTCAGAATTTAAGTGAAACACAAAGTGAACCGCATTTTGATTTCAGTGACTAGATAAGACTGAGCAGATTCTTGCTATGGGCTACATCCACTATTCTACTTCATCCCCCAGATATTCCAACTAAATTAAATGAAGATAAGCTCAAGTACCTGGGAGTTGCATCTCACGAAGAAAAATGGAGAAAATAAAAATAAGCATGATAAGCCTTTAGGGATATATTTTTTTACTCAATGTATCCATGGAAAAAGTAAAGCGCATGAGGTTCCCCTGGTAAAGTCAGGGCTGGCTCAATTAACAGCATGGTTTGTCCTTCAGGTACTTCTCGTGGTTTGAGAGCCTGCCCCACGAGCCCTGAAGGCAACCGGAGTGACTCTAAAACCCACCTCTAGTCACACCACCAGCAGCACTCGTATTCAGCGTCAATCATTAATCAAGGAAAACGCCACACGCCTTTTTTTCCCCGCTCAGACAAGTATCAGTCATTTGAGGATCTGGAAGGCATGAGAGCCGGACCGAGGATCAAGGTATCTTTTCACTTTAATTCGATGGTGGAGATGGTCCCATCCTGCACCACTGCACGGGAGCAGGCACCCAAATAGTGGTGGGGGAAACACGTACCCACTTACCTACAGTCTGTCCAAAGAGTTGCCTGACAAATTTATTTGCAATGTTTGCAATCAAAGGATTTACCACATTTTTTTCAGAAGGGAAGCCACTCCAGTGGAAGTGGTGTGAGACGGGGGGATGATTCACAGCTTTATGTAGGCGCCGTTGTTTTCACAGTCAGCTCTGCAAGCAATATATCATCTCTTGGCTTAGATGGAGCCGTGTCCTCCCCTCACATGAAGCGTCTCCATTTGCCTCGCCTCGTGTTTTGCCTGCCAAACCCCGGCCTGTCGATGGGAGCAGAAAGTAATTAAGCCAGAGGGTTGGAGCATCGCGTTCGTTTTCCTCTTCAAGCCAATTTGTCTTTCGGAACTGACCAGTTACACCATGCGCTGTGATCTCAGTGCTGATACGAGCTCAAGTTGCTTGCAGAAACCTGTGCCCTTTCTTCAGAAGATAATAAGTACCAGACCTCTGAGTGTCTGCTAAAAGGAGGAGAAAAGCTGCCGTCTGCTCCCCCGTCCCCTTGGGTGCCCGTGCCATCGTTGGAGAGCAGATGGACCACGTGCACCAGTCCACGCCGCTCAGCGGCACACGCTGTGTTGAGAGACGCAACGTCACGGCAGCTCCCGAAGGGCTGAAATGCCTGATAGAGTGAGGCACTCCCGTCCAAGTCACAGTCCAAGGAGGTAAATGCCTCAAATTTGTCATTCGGGTCATTAGTTAAACTAAGTGCAGCTATACTCTCTTTAATCATTTTAATTTCTGCTTTAGTGGGTATGGATATGACGAGCTTATACCTAAGCCTTACCAACATTACCTAACGGCTCGTTGGGTCATTTCGGTTCTGGCTCTGCAGATGCAGAGCAAAGAGCTGCTGTTAAAGGAGATGGGGGGCAACACTTGCCAGTCGAGATTATGACTTGTCCTTGGAGCTGGCATCAGGTAGAGAAGTCCTTTTGGAACAAAAAGCGAAGCATTAAAAAAAAATGTGAAAATGGGGGGAACACCACCACCCCAACCCCACCCATTATTCTGCCTTTTTCAATTGCCACAAATTGTTTGGATAAGCTCAAAAATACATTTTGGATGGGAAAAAAGGTTCTGACAACAATTTTTATTTTTTTTTTTTAGGTTTCTAATGATGCTTTCACCAATATTCTACCACCCCAGCTTTGTGAATGCTTGCAATTGAGCTATCCTCTCTGAAAACACAAAATGTTCTTTTTCCTGTGTTCAGGGTTGGGCTACAGCTGGCAAAGGAAAGAAAGGCAAAGGAATAATGTATTGTAGAAAAACACGGTGAGCCTACTGCTTGCAGAAAATGTGACGACCCTATTGCTTAATGCTTAATTACACTTCTTCCTGCATGCTGGCTTGCACCCCATGGAGCCTTGTTGTCTGCATGCAGCAGAGGGCAGGATTTAGGCCTGTGGACATGACATCGTTCCTGAGCCAGCCTTCAAATGTACTGATAAAACATCAGGGGTGGTGTTGTACCATTCTTTCAAATCATTATGAATGTTTACAAGTTATGTAAAAATATATATATTCCTAGTTCCAAAATAATTACACCTACAGGAAAATGGAATTATCACTGTAGACTTTCACAGAACAATACCCATTTTAGCTTTGTGATAAGAAAATGTGTTTTCTCCTTAGAAATGTGTTGTGTATCTTTCACTTCCACCGCCAAATTTCTCAGTAGAAAGAGATGAAAGGTTTGTTGTTTAAGTTCAACAAGGGCAAGTGTAGGGTCCTGCACCTCGGGAGGAATAACCCCTGCACCAGTACAGGTTAGGGGTTGAGCTGCTGGAAAGCAGCTCTGCAGAGAGGGACCTGGGACTCCTGGTGGACAACAAGTTGACCATGAGGCAGCAATATGCCCTTGTGGCCAAGACGGCCAATGGTCTCCTGGGGTGCATTAAAAAGAGCACGGCCAGCAGGTCAAGGGAGGTCATCCTCCCCCTCTACTCTGCTCTGGTGAGGCCACATCTGGAGTGCTGTGTCCAGTTCTGGGCTCCCCTGTTCAAGTAAGACAGGGATCTACTGGAGAGAGTCCAGCACAAAGATGATCAGGAGACTGGAGCATCTCTCTGATGAGGAAAGGCTGAGAGACCTGAGGCTGTTTAGCCTGGAGAAGACTGAGGGGCAACCTCATCAGTGCTTATCAATATCTAAGGGGTGCGTGTCAAGAGGATGGGGCCAGACTCTTTTCAGTGGTGCCCAGTGGCAGGACAAGGGGCAAGGGGCACAAACTGGAACACAGGAAGTTCCATCTCAACATGAGGAACAATTTCTTTACTTTGATGGTGGCAGAGGAACAGGCTGCCCAGAGAGGCTGTGGAGTCTCCTTCTCTGGAGATATTCAGAACCACCTGGATGTGTTCCTGTCCAACCTGTTCTAGGTGACCCTGCTCTGGCAGGGGGTTGGACTAGGTGATCTCTGAAGGTCCCTTCCAACCCCTACCATTCTGGGATTCTGTGACCCTGTGTTTGGTGAGACTTTCACCTAGTCTGAACATAAAGCTGAATTTTATGCTATTTTCCATCAGTAACTTTCCTCTCCAGTGATTCCCTTACATCTGCATTGGTGACCAGGGCCCTCTCAACAGGAAACTCTTTTGACATTTCCTAAAAATGTTTCTGAAGATAGGCAAGTTTTGGCTCTTCAGGCAACAGCATTCGGTCAGATCAGAGTTGGTACTGTGGTAAATGTGTGCTGGAGAAGATGGGAAGAAGACGCCCGTTGAAGGCACACAAAATACTAATCAACTTTAACAGGAATAAAACCAGATATTGATTTTGCTGTTCCAGTACAATTTGAAGTTTGTCTTATAATCCGAGGCTCCCTCTCCCGCAGCTACAATTACTTGAGTCGTGGTTCATTAATATCTCTGCCTGATACATGATGCAAGTAACATAATTACAGCTCGAGACCTCATCCTGTATCATTAGCAGGAGCTTTTGCATTTAATGCTGAGAATGATTCAAGTGAAGAATTGCTTTCTGTGACCTGTCATAAATAAGGGACCATTATAATCAAAACCCCAGCCTTGATTTATACAAGCTGTTTGCTCAGGCTGCCAGGATTGAGCCTCTTAATACCTATTGTGGCTGAGGGATTTTTGTGGAAGTTGATCTAGTTTAATCAAAGACTTGCTGCTTCTAATAAGCTTTAGAAAAGCAGCAAGAAACAAAAACAATCCTGTCTGAATGGATTTCTCCTACTCTTCGTGTTTGCTCCAGTCTTGGATTATTAATTGCTATGACTGTGATATGCTTTGATTTATTTAAATCAAAGCATGCTTCTTTGGCTTCGGTTGCTCTCAGTTTAACTTTAAATAGACATTGATACAAGACACAGTGATATAAAGAACATCTGGTCTTGATAAATGACATCCAGAGATGCATGGGACTACTGAATGCAGAAAATCCCCAAATATCTGCAGGTTACTTTGCATCATAATACACACGTTTATTTTGCTTAAAATACCAATAGCAAACCAAAAGAATTTATGACAATTTCCACATGAGCACCTGGACAGTGTAAGCAACTAAAAAGGTCTCTCACAAAAGTTTATTAAACTATGGGGAGACCGAATCTCACACAAACGAGTGTCCCCAGACACTCTGACCCTGCAAAGGACACTAAAGTATACATAATTATGGCTATATTGAAAAGGAACATAATTGTTGATACTTCCTCCTCAATTGGCTACAGTGAAATGCAAATTCCAAACCCACAAAATTACCTAAAATACACGGAAAAATTACTCTCTCTAAGCAGGAACCCTGCAGCTCTAGAGACAGGACATGTTCCCCATAATGTCTGCTAAGCATAGCAAGCTGGGCTGCTCCGAGCAACTGAGAGGACACATTTTTTTATCTTCTAAATGTTAAAGAATAGGACCCTATAGACTGAGACAGAGGGCTCATGGCCAGGTATCTCCCACACTTCAGTGATCCCTCACATGCTATAGCGTGCCTTTGGCTTCCCCAACGCACACTGCAGCGCTGCGCTGTTGAGCTAAACCAAAAGAGTCTCAGTATTTTGTCAGCTCCAGAGCTATGTCCAAATTTCCAGGGGTGGGAACTGTGGCTGACAGTGGGAAGCAGGATTTGCTAATGATACTGGAGGGGAGTCTGGGTTAAACATGGTCTCAAGGCTTTGGTTCCACCTTTAACATATTTTTCTCATATTTGTATGTTCCAAAATGCTAACCAGACACACAAAACTTCGGTGAAACAAAGAACAAAAGATATATTTGATACACCTGACGTTCCTCTCAACCCCCTCCGTTATTTTCTTTGCTTTATACCAAGCAACTGGTTTAGAGGAAAATCTATCAAACAGCCTAAATGGTCAGTGCTTCCTTGATTTTAGAAGTCTGAGTAAAAGGGTTAAGTTGTGCAATGTTATTGGGGTGGAATTTCTAATCCATAGCATTATTTCCTTGTTTCAGGGTCTCCTGGGTCCAGGGGCTGGTCACCGCGATAACGTAACTCAAATACCTTCCTGCTGTCAAGGCAGAGGAGAAATGCAGAAAGCAGGACACTTTGCAGAAGCAATCCCATACTGCGCCGGCCAAGAATGATTTTTTTTTTGCTAAACAGAAACAACTCCTGTAATCTGCAGGACGCAATCAATAACTGATAAGGATGCCAGCAGCGGGACAGGAAAGTCCCGTAAGATAACTCTGGCAGTTCACAAAGGCAAAGGCTGCACAGAGACCTAAAACGTGCCGTAGGGTTCACCGCCCATCACCCGATTCTCTCTGAAGTCATGGAGCCTCCGTATAATCAGTTGACCAGATCATCCCCTGGAGAGCTCTTCTGGTTTTGATGAAGGCATTGTTTAATCTCTGAAGTAATCAGCCTCCCTTATAAAGTTATTAACGCTATAAGCAAGGGGAGCTAAATTAAAAGCCGGACAAGCTCGAGATGGTTTTGCCGCAATCCATGGCAATATATTATCTTCTTCCAGGTCTGAATGTGGTTTGTAATTTGCAGATAAGGTCAAGTCCGAAAAATAACGCTTGGCTGTTTAGAGACATAGAGGAATTAAAGAGGCTGAGAATTTGTCTAACACGAGGCCCTGGGATACAGGCAAGTGCAATACCCATGGTTTGCCAATACCCGAGATCTGCTGCTTAACTTGAACAGCTGTCAGCCGTCCTTGGCACAGAGCTGTCACCCCGACCAGGCTGTGATCTATTCCCTGTCGTCCCGTGTCTGGAGCCTCCTCTCTGATGCTGGAACAACTTCAGAAGCACACCCGAGGACATGAATTAAAAATGCAATTAATAAATACAAGGGAATCGGAGCACGAAAACACAGAACACGTATTTCTGCTCAGATGTTTTTACTGTGTCTTTTACAGCATTACAAATATGAAAGACTACATTGTATAAGCACTTGAGTACTTTTACCTACCCAAACAAATTCAGCGTCATTGGCTAAGTGCAAGATTTCATCATTTAAGAATAGACAAGGGACTGGAGTGCCTTATTGATTCTGTCCAGCTCACAGCATGTTCTCAAGTATTTGATACCTGTTGTTGTCACATAGAAATGTTTCTGGACACAAAAAATGTCCCCAGAGTGTCAGGCCACATGACTTTACGTATGTTTGGCCAAGAACAGTACAAGGAGTTGATTTTGTTCTTTCAAACCATTAAAACAAAACCCGCCCATACACTTTAATTTATAAAATAAAGAGGGAGGGATCCATCTATATTGGAGTGACTGAAATCCCTGCTAAGGTGAGGGACTCGGAAAAGGATGCTGCAAAGGTGATGAGAACAGTGTCAGGTTATGGTCATAGTGGATAGATTCTGGTGGGATTGTCCTGAGACAAGGAGGCTTCAGGTGAGTAGGAAACACCGTCTGTAAGACCCCGAAGCCCAGGAATTGCCCAGCAGAGGTGGGGGACTGCAGCCCTTTGAGAACAGGCCAAGCTTGTGTGTGGGCAGCTCTAGACCAGGAAACTTTCTGGGCACCGTGTACCTTTGTAAGTCTGGGGCAGACAACATCCACCAGCCCTGGGCAAAGGAAGGAGGATTCTCATTATCTTGTGTGTTGGGGGGAAGAAAATCCTTCCCTGACTTTGAAGACAGGCCTGTGGCGTGGCTATTTGCACATACATACTCAAGGAGTTTTATACAGCACAGATATTTATTTATTTATAGCAGAAATCCTGAATTCCAAAGGCTAAGACTAGCTTATCTCAAACCTTTCAACCTATTCCCATTATTTCATTGTTCAGAAGTATTTATAAATCTGGGTACAGAGCCACACCAGCAAAAGCTTCAGTGAAATCACCTAAGACTCCTCTCGCAAATGGTAAAAGGAGGTTATATCCTGTGAACCCCGGCTTATTTCCTTTGCTAGGGGATTGTTTGGGTAGGTAAGGATTGTTCAGGATAACCAAACTAGCTAAGTGCATGCTTACTTAAGTGCTTTGCTCAGTCAGAGACTTAATGGACTCAACAGCCCTAATGCTATTTAACCCTTAGTATACTAAAACTAAGGTCGCGAACTGCACCAGCCAGGGTTTAAGATTGTGGTAGTGAATGATCAGATTTCACCGCCTGCTGGGCAGAGGCCCCACGAAATGGGCCACAGTCTGGATGAGTAACTTCTAATTGAGTTTGTGCGGCAGTCCCGCACATCATTAATTATCTGCACAGCAGTCCCTGAAGGGCACACTCTGAGTTAGCAACTGATGCTACCAATTTGCTTAGAGAGCTGGGAGCTGCACTTTAAAGATACATTGCAATGCAATGCAATCTCTTTGCACAAGATTTGCAGGTGTAAATGGTCCTGAGAGTTGTATGTCTGATTCTGAAAGAAGCTGTGAGCTGATCCCATCACAACCTCCTCATGAAAGCACTAGCTGTCAGTGGTCTTCTCACACCATCACCATGAGCTGTTTCTCTCCCAGTGCTTTCAGAAGATGTTAGCCCTGTAAGGAGCCTGGCTACGGCAATGCTCAACATTGCAACAATATAATATTTAGGTAGGACTGCAATGAACTCATATATGTATTTTACCAAAATGTTACTGTATGAAATACTTTCCAACAGTAGCTGTAACCCAGGTCTTCTGCTATTGTGGTGCAGACTCTTCAGCCCTGCTCCAGCACACTTCTGAACCCAGAAAATGCTTTCTTCTTTCCAAGGGGAGGGAAAAGAGGTGGTGAAATTGCCTATGCCTATAAGGGATGATGAGCAAAACAGCGCCCATTGCAATCTGCTTAGGCAAAAAAGGCAACTTAACCTGTTTCCCCAGACCTGAGGAGGACGTTTGTCCCTTGGGAGGACTACCTTGGCCAGTGGTCAGCTTTTAAGATGAAGCAGAGCTCAGGAGCGCATTTTCTGCTTACTGTAGCTGCCAGACATCTCGGAGTACAGCACTGGACAGTTGTTGTGGTTTAACCCTAGCTGGCAGCTAAGGCCCCCACAGCTGCTCCCCTCCAGTGGGATGGGGAAGAAAATCAGAAAGGTGAAAGTGAGAAAACTCGTGAGTTGAGATAAGGGCAGTTTAACAGGTAAAGCAAAAGCTGCATGTGCAAGCAAAGCAAAAGAAGGAATTCATTCCCTACTTCCCACTGGCAGGCAGATGTCTGGCCACCCCTGCAAAATGTCCATAAAAACGTCCTTTGAGTTCACTTAGTCCATGTCTTCAGTGTTACGGTGTTCACTCAGGACAGGAGGGACGGTCGTTATGTGGTGTTACTGGGCACCAAAACCAGCTCAAGTCAGGTCACTGCTGTATTTGCACAACTTCTTGCGACACTTGTCCTCCGTTGGTTCAAGTGGTTCCTGCAACTCAGATCATGGGTGACAACAATGCAATGGTATATCCATTACTATTTCCACCCTTTGTCCCTTTGGACAAGCTCTGGCGTGGGCTTATCCACGGGCCACAGTCCCTTTGGGGTGTATCTGCTAATGTATGGATTTATCCAGAGGTCACATTCTCTGTAACTTGGTTTCACACTGGAGTTCCAGCAGGTCCAGTACAGCAGCACAGGAACACCAGCAATGCCCTGGCCCTGGCGCATGGCCATTGCTGTTAACAAAATATCCTAAGGCACAGCAGAGAAAGATGATAAGCAGCACAGCAAAAGCTGAAAGCAGCCACTAACAAGCACTAGACTAATACGGAATAAGGCAAGCAAGCCCCTTGGCAAGTGCAGGAACCTGCCAATTGGTAGCCAAATGGCTATCACAGCTAGACATTTGGTCTAGCACACTCCAATCAAACCTGTTGTTATTGCGAACCCTTTAAGCCCCACAATGGGTGCCAAAAAGACTTGTGGATTAACCCTGGCTGGCAGCTAAGCTCCACGCAGCCGCTCGCTCACTCCCCACTCCAGTGGGATGGGGAGAGAATCAGATGGGTAAAAGTGAGAAAACTCATGGATTGAGATAAAGACAGTTTAACAGGTAAAGCAAACGCTGCACGTGCAAGCAAAGCAAAATCAGGAATTCATTCACTATTTCTATAGGCAGGGAGTTGTTTAGCCATTTCTGGGAAAGCAGCGATTCGTGAGGCCTAACAGTCGCTTGGGAAGACAAATGTCGTAACTCTGAACTTCCCCCGCTCTTTCTCCATCTTTCTCACAACTTTAATTGCTGAGCACAACGTCGTATGATGTAGTATGATGGAGTATCCCTTTTTCACCAGTTTGAGTCAGCTGTTCCAGCTGTGACCCCTCCCAGCTTCTTGTGCACTGCTCCCCCAGCCTACCTCCTGGCCAGGCGGCGTGAGAAACAGAAGCGTTGATGCTGTGTAAGAACTGCTTAGCAATCACTGAAACAGTATATTATTAACAGTGTTTTGGTCCCAAATCCAAAATATAGCACCATATGAGTGGCTAAGGAGAACATTAACGCCTCCCCAGCCAAAACCAGTACAATCACCTTCTGTGATGAAATCAGTAGCTTGGTAGAAAAGGGAAGAGTAGTGGATACGGTCCACCTTGACTTCAGTCAGGCTTTCAACACTGTCTCCTATAAGATCTTCACAGAGAAGTTGCTAAAGCATGGCCTGGATGAGCAAGACAGTGAGGTGCATGGAAAACTGGCTGAACGGCTGGACCTGAAGGGTGGTGAGCGGCGGCATGAAGCCTAGTTGTGGGCCAGTAATGAGTGGTGTACCCCACTGGTCAGTAACAGGTAAAATCCTGTTCAACACCTTCATTAATGAGCTGGATAATGGGACAGAGTTTACCCTCAGTAAATCTGCTAATCACACCAAACTGGACATGAACCTTGCGACACCCTTGCGGCAAAGAAGGCTGATGGTATCCTGGGCTGCACAAGGAGGGGTGTTGCTGGCAGGCTGAGGAAGGGTAGCCTTCCCTTGTACTCAGCACTGGTTAGGCCACGCCTGCAGTACTGGATCCAGTTTTGAGTTTCCCAGTACAAGAGAGATATGGAACTACTGTAGATAGTCCGGCAAAAGACCACTAGGAAGATGAAGGGACTGGGGCATCTCTCCTATGAGGAAAGGCTGAGAGAGCTGTGACTGTTCGGCTTGGAGGAGAGAAAGCTCAAGACACAGGCCAGTGTCTTGGCTCTCGGAGTGCCCCAAGGAGACAGCCTGCCTTGGTCCCTGGGCACCTGCCGGTTCCTCTTGTGTGACCAAGAAGGGAAGTGGCAGAACCCATCTGGATTTCTGGAGCGACAGGGGCATCCCAATAGTTGTCTCTGTTGGAGGCTGAGATGAGCCCAACAGAGGACAAGTGGCAGAAGCATCCTATTGCGACCAGCCCAGAGACCCTAGACTACCTCAGGCCATGGGGGTACTTCAAGGACACAAAAGGGTACTGGTGAGGCTTTGGTGAAGCCGCCCTGGATACAGAGAAGATGAAACAGCTGCCTACCTTGCCCAGCCTCTCAGAGGATCTCTCTGTTGGGCGGTTCCTGCATGTTAAAGAACAGCATGTGCCAACTGCTACCATGACAGAGCACCAACAACATCACTACAACAACTGAGACTCCCTGGTTTCCATCCATGAGCTAATTTGTTGACTTCAGGGACAAGGACCCATCAACAAGACTTGGTCACCCTTTAGTAGTCCCGTATGGCCAGTGCAAAAGTCTGGCCCTCCAGAGTGCCTTTACCAGGCTTTGATAGGGCCCAGGTAGGGCTCCCGGTGCCCTCCAGAGTGAAAAGCCATGCAAAACATGCTCCTTACTGCATCCGGACGCATGGCCTCACCTGGAGCCTGTGGCAGAAAACACCTGGAGAAACCCAAGGTTGACCTCTAGGGTTTTGGAGCTGGGTTACTGAGGATCTGAACTGCACTACACCCCGACTGAAAAAAAAAGATACTAGCAGTGTATGCGGGGGGTTTGAGCCACTTCAGCAGTTGTTGCTGCAGAAGCACAGCTCTTGGCACCATGACTGCCTGTGTTGCACTTGGTGTTCATGGTCCCCTCTACACGTCATGCAACTAATGCTACATGGAGTAAGTGAGTAGTGTTGATCACACAATGGGTTCAAATGGGGAACCCCAACTGCCCAGGAATCATGCAAGAGATCACGGACTGGCCAGAAGGCAGAGATTTCAGAGCATTGCCCAAGCAGGTGACTCGTGCCCAAGAGGCTCAACCACACAATGAGCTATCAGAAGGTGAAAGGTCCTGTTCTCTGTTTACTGACAGATCCTGTCATGTTATAGGAAACCATCGGAAGTGGAAAATTGCTCTGTGGAGTCCACCCAATGAAGGTCAAAGCTGCCAAAGAAGGTGGTGAGTTAAATCAGTTTGCAGAAGTGAATGCCATCCAGCTGGCCTCAAGATTGCTGAACACGAAAAGTGGCCAGTACTCTACCCTGTCTCTGTATTGATTCATGAATGGTGACAAATGTCCTGTGGGGGTGACTACAGCAATGGAAACAGACCAACTGGTAATGCAGTGGTAAACCAATATGAGCTGCTGAATTGTGGTAAGATGTCGCTGCCCAGGTAGGAAACATGTGGGTAAAGATATGTCATGTAGATGCTCATATGCCAAAAAACTGCACTACCAAAGAACATCAAAACAATGAGCAGGTAGACCAGGCTACCAGAATTCAAGTGGGTCAGGTGGACCTGGACTGGGAACCTAAGGGTGAGTTATTGGTAGCTCTGTGGGCCCATGAATCTCGAAAGACATGAAACATACAGATGGGCTCATGATCAAGGGATGGACCTGACCACCTGACCATCACACAGGTCACCCATGGATGCAAAACGTGCCACAATCAAGTGATCCATGTCAGTAAAGTCTCCCTGGAATAGAAGGTGGTGGATGGAATATTGACATGGTGTGGCTGGGCAAACTGACTATGTTGGATAGTTGCCACAAACCTGCCAAGGCAACTACTGTGTGCTCACTGTGGTGGAAGTGACTACCTGCTGGCTGGAAACATGTAACCATACCACCACCCGAAACATCATCCTAGACCTGGAAAGGCAAATTCTGTGGTGACATGGTACCCCAGAAAGTATTGAGTCAGATGATAGGACTCATTTCCAAAATAACCCCATAGACTCATTTGCAAAATAACCCCATAGACCCGGGCGGCAAGCCTGGGACGGCACCCAGCTCTTCCGGGGGCGGCAAATCCATACGAGGCGGGGGTGGGACCACTCCCCCAACATGAAAGAAGCCCTTTGGGAGCCACTGGGCAAACGAGCT